>FIZT01009551.1:0-10146 GCA_900065295.1 Paracoccus marginatus
TTGGAACACGATTTTATCACTAAGCGCGGTCTATGTTAATTCTAAATGGTCTAAGATATCATCGCTGATCAGTGCTGCCATATGAGTTTGACAAAAAATTACCAGAAACAGTAAAAAAAAAAACTAAACAAGATAATATGATTGATGAGTGATACGCTCATTACAAGAAGGTATCGCCTTTTCTAACTTAATTGAATTAAAATTTGAAAATTCAAATTGAATGAACCGAAACAGAAGAAATAAAATAAATAATGTGCTTCAAATAAAAAATAAAAAAATAATCTCAGTCGTAAAACCACAATGTACCTACCATTACAGACTTGAAATTGAATGGATGACCCCAAAAAATCGAGAAGTTCGCTCACAGCTCACACGAACACTTTGAAATTTCTCAAATTTTCAAATAAATTGAGTTTAAATCGTTATCGACTTTCGAGAGGTCGCTGAATAGTAAACACGAGTAATGCGTACGTAGGTATCTGGTATATGTAGGTACACACTCCTCCTTCAACCTCGAACGAGCAATTTTTTTCTAATAGCTCATTTTGATGACAAGGAGATACGCTCAAAACTAACAGCATATTCCTGATCAACGGCCTCGAATTAGTCATAAAGGATATAAAAAACCGAAAATTCGATAAGTTTTGAAAAAAGTGCTGTGTCTTGATTGAATGAAAATTTGCCTGCGAATGTTTTTAGCTATGCAATTTATTTCACAAGACAAAATGTAACCTACAAAATACATAATATTTTTCTCATTTTCTAAAGATAGCATAGGCATGGCAGGAATAAACGATGGTTCATTAGTATGCAGCAGAAGCGATCTCGTTAAACTCAAATAATTATTCGAATGCCTCCTCAAAACTTGATAAAGTAAATCAGTCATCAGAATGATACATCTTTTACTATGGAAAACAAGAAACAACTAACAAAGTAAAATAAAAGTTAAAACAAGTCAATTAAATAGGTACCATATTTGAAACACAGTCGGGGCAACTGTATAAAGTATGTATTAGGTAAATACATAGCAAGGGTATATAAACAATTACATACGTAGGTACGCCTACAATACATGATATAGTACCTATACTTCTGTAAATACCAGTTCATCACAAAAGTTTTACATAAAATTACATACGTCGGTCTAGGTACGTACGTACAATCGTAAATGAGTCATAAATTAATCAAACACTGTTTCGAGGGTGTATACATACGAATTCATTATTGAATTCTTTTCGGAAGTATTCTCGTTTTCGTCGTCGCATACTTTCTGTCATTTTTGAGATGTGCCATCTAACGCTATTAATGATGTTATTCCTGCACAACTATACGTTGGTGTTCGTTAATGCGCTGTTTATACTTGTGGTATCACTGTTTCTTCGATCTTGGTTCACAAGTAGTTTTGTTTCAGGACTCTGTACGTGGTTTTGCGATTGAGGTATTTGAGTTGATGAGCTAGATGGTAACATGCCAGAGTTGGAATCTTCGATAGCTTTTCTTAGCTGAAATTAATGCAAACGAGTATTATTTTCTCGATAAATTCAGAAGTACCTATAGGCACCAATTACAATAGATTAGGTACATGCGTTTACAAACCTCTTTTAAACCTACAACACCGACTAGTCGACCAATAGCTGTAACATAAGCGTGATTTACACCAACTAGAGAAAATATAGAATGCACTTTCAACAAAGATGTTCTTTCCACCAGTTGGAAAGGTGCCGGGTCAATATGGCACCTATCAAAATTCACCCGTTGTTCCATTTCACCTTCTTCCCATTCTCGTTGGTCTTCGGGGGACATGTCGATTACACGTTCTCTAGGCTAAAATACATACATAGGTACATTATACCTACATACATAACATACAGGTATAGATACATATAAAATGACATCTTACCAGTTGCACTTTTTTGAGAGTCATAGGACTGGGCGAGGGTTTCTCGTTGATTCCCTGCGTTGCACTCATCTCCATATCCGGATTTGCGTCTTGCAATGTAGCTGACTTGTGAAAAATGGCTTCGAAAGCTAATCGAATTCGACTTTCGGCACCGGTCACAGTGCTGTACGGCGTAGCCACTGCGGACGACATTAAATTGGGAAAACTCCTCAAATTGAACGAGTTTGTCTTCTTCAAAATGGATTTTTTTGGTTGCTGGTCGTAGGGAGAATTCTGCGCAGAAATGAATCACCACGGCAGTTGCAAATACTATGCGCGTTAAAATTTTCGCTAAGCGTAACACATCACAAGGGTACCAACTTGGTTATTTTTTTGCATGAGGTCCGAACTAGAATACTGTTTCATTTTCAAAATATCAGGAGCGGGCACAACCTCGAATCTTGACGGTCTTCGGTTGCTGCTATCTTGCCTTCTTCTTCTTTCTAATTCTTCTAATCTAAGCGTGCAAATAATTTGAGACAAACGTAGGTACGAATTAGATATGGGTAGTTATAATACCTACATGCGGTTATTTATTGCTTACGTTAGAGAAATTTACTAACCTCTCTTGGGCTTCTTTTTTCCACTTGGCTACAACCTGAACGCGTCTTTCCCTACCGACGTGATCTTCAATTAATTTTATCAATTCCAATCTTTGAACGGATCCTAATAATATCATGGAGTCTGCAAAATAAGTAAAACGAAAATGAAAATGAAAAATTAAATGTTTCACTCCGGCCAGCATGCACCAACTTTAGGTCCGTGTAAACCATAGAGTAGGCCACACTATCAACATCAAAGCTAATGAAATGAAAGTTAAATTAAAAATAGGTACTAGATAGTTGTTACTAGTTATGCACTCCGTATTCGTATCGTACCAGGATTATCAACTAATGGAAACACACGAATGCGTTTGTTTTCTTTCAGAATTTTTTTCAAATTCTTATAGTTCATATTTTGCCAAATGTACTTCACATCTCGAAGCATAAAGTCTTCTACATAAACCGTATAAATAGCTGAAATAAGGGACAACATTTTTATTACGTAATTGGTATTCGAGCAATAGGTAAGTATAGCGCAGATTTATAATACTCAGACGCAGGTAGTACAACTGATGGTTCCCCACGCCACTTCGCTGTTTAGCTATCACTCACAAGAGTTTGAAGGAAGTAAATCCGGCAAATAAGGAAGCTTCTTAATTAAGATAATACTGTCGTAAAGAGAAGGCTGCAACAGAGCTGCAATCGCATTTGCTATCAAAACCGCAATCTGTATGAAATCAAACCATAAAAAGGGTATTAATAACATCTTCGTAGGTACATCCAGATACTTAATTATTACGTAGGTGTTTTTTCATTATTGCCAACGAAGCAAAAATGCTACAGCTATACAGTAAACTTACTTGTACTAGACATCTACTTACCTACGTATATACTTAGTTCATAAATGAAATAAATAGATATAGAACGTAGGTAGGTAGCTACCACACTTTTTTGTTGTATTCCTAATTTACTAAATTTGCGATTTTACTCGAGTAAGAGCAGGTGTAAGTAGACAAATCTAGTACAGTGTACAGTATCTACAGTAGTAAGTAAGCTCGCAGATATAGGTAAAGCGAGGTGTTACTTATTATTGCAGTCGCCAACGAGCGACGTGCACCGTAAAACATACTCGACGTAATTTTGTATTCTGTAAAGTAAAAAGCGATTATCCGTAAAAGTTACCATTAACTATGTTACCATCATTGGTATAATATGAGTTATTTGCCCAGTCATTTCGAATGCAATAACGGATACGGAAAACGAGTGAGTTACGGCGCCAGAAAACGCCGCAGCACCAACAGTAGCGTAACCGCCTGTAAAAAAAAATAATTATAAGTAAATAAATAAATAAATACCAAAATAAAATGAAAAAATAGACTAGATAAGTCACCTGGTATAATGGGAAATATATATTTTCCGTGTCTGATGCCATTAGGAAATTGCATATGAATCAATTCGCCGATGATCCGGCCGAATGCCGCGCCTACCTTGAAAACTGGAATGAAACTGCCCGAAGGTACAGGTATGGTGGACGAAATTATTGAAAATATAAACTGTAACAAAAATGCGATGATACAACATTTATTATGCATGTAGAATAAGTACAGGGTAGAGGTGGGTACTAGGTAGGTACTAGGTATTCGCAAATATTTAAATCTCATCGTACAGCCGGTACACGCGTGTCAAGTACATACATTGAAAAGTAAGTATCCGATCAAGCTAACAAATACGTTGGTATTTTCCGTAGTCCAGTGACCTAGTATTTCGGCTTCTTTAATAGTAAACTCCTCTTTTGTCCACGTAAAGTTGCTGAATAAACCTGAAAGCTTGAATATTTTCAATCAGATCAGAAGTAGAAATTTTGAAAATCGCTTAGCTGCGAATTACGTCGACAGAAATATAGGTACCATAGGCACTCGTAATAAAACGATTTACGTACTTGCTCATCGGTGCTCAAATCGCTGGCGCAATATTTTCCCAAGAGTAAAGGAAACGAGGTAGTTGCTGCGATAAATGTTACAATTCCAGGATACAAAAATCGGCTATAAAGATCGAAACAGAAAAAACATCATATCATATGTACCTACAGCTACTACAACTAGGTACGACGCGACGTATTTATCGTCTCTATCTAGCGATTTGAAAATTCAAAATACGAAGAAGATGACGAAGATTGACTTACTTTTTTTGTAAAAAAGCGTTGAGTTTTTTATTTTGTCTCATAATTAGAACATATTGTCGATGCGCCCATACATAAAACGCTCCTCCAAAACCGGAAGCAGCTCTGCGGTTGACAAATAATAAAATCGTATCAGAAAGATGTCGCAACGCGTCGATTACCGTATAGGTTAGGTACCTAATTCGTGCCTATTAAGTTTTGTACCAATGTATTTAATCTTCGAAGCGAGTAGGTAAGCATTAATAAATAACTCGTTGATATATCAAGGTACCACCTATCAATACCATAGACCCATATATGTCACACACACTTTCATGTGCATGTGTAGGTAGTTGTAGCTGCAATGCTTTGCCTACCAGTAGGTAATTGAATCATATTCACATCTTATTTTTGCCTCAGTATCTGCGCAACGCAATTACTCAAATCTCTAGTGGATACAATACCTACATTTAGTGATTTAGATGTAATTGTCAAAAGCATTACCCATAATTCAGCTACTGTACCTACACGTAGGTATAGCCATCGTCAGCTGTTAGTACTCAGTTGTCATTCATTAACATTAACTCGCATTTAAACTACCTACCAGCTATTATTCAAGTAAGTACGATTACTGCGACCGAATGAGATTTTAGGTACATTTTTAAATTTGCCGTAACGCAAACCTTATGCTTTTCCAGAAACAAGACATACCTATTTAATGTGTTCAATTCTTTTTTGAAAAGCGATAATTGCCTATAGGTAAGGCTACCTATACGTCGTCGCTCGTATGGTACCAATAGTACTGTACGAAGCAATTAAGAATCTAAGTACCTATTTTGGACTTGTGGTAAACAAAGGGCTAATCATCAGTATTCCTATTCAGTATTGAATATCTACTGGGGTAGATACTAGCAGATAGTAGATACATCGAGCTGATTATTTCCTTACGCGTTGGCAATGCTTTTGTAAGCCAGCAAATAGATATAGCAAGTCAAGTAGATGCATAAATTTATAAAAAAGCAAGTACACTGATACTCGATTGTATGTAGATATAATTATGAATATAGAGATACTTGATGTCGGTACCACCTACGTAGGTAAACGTGTACTTTACTTATTAAGTAGGGTACATGCAAACTTACAGTTAGCAGAGATACCGATACCACACAGAATACGTACGTACGAACATTAAGTATGACGTAAAAAGTGGTATCGGTACCTAACCTACTACCTAGACCCACTAGCCGCTACTAAAATAAAGTAGGTAAAAGTAACAATCGTAAAGAATTACCCAATAAACGCGAATACGGTAAGTTCTTGTGGATCAAACGGATACTCCATAGTAAAATGAGTTGGAAAGAAAGCTTTCACAGTATCTAAATTTGAATGAGAAGAAGAATAACAAGAAGAAGAAGTAGTAAGAAAAAACCCAGAATATATTAAACTCGTATTCAGGTAGCTTATCTGCAGACGCTTTATATCAACAGTAGAGACCGTGTATAGGTAGAGGTACATGCAATAGCAGTACGATCGTATAAAATAGGCTATTAGTAGCTAAATAATTATACGTTGGTAGGTACCTATGAAGAAATATTTTCGATGCACACGTAATATGTAAATCTTAACCATGAGGTAGCGTACCCAGTAGTCCAGTACCCACTACCTACCTATCTATACTTAGGCACATAGTACATTAAAATGTATACTGGACGTACCTGCTTTATTGAACCAAACGGCCAATAAACGAAATACAGTTGCTCCGCAAACGGCCGTAAAAAATCCTCGCCAATAATTTCGCACAGCAAAGTATACGGTGGTTACTTCGATGCTAAATAAAACGCCTACAAATACACAACACATAAACGTGTGCAGTGTTACCATACATGAGTAATCGCTACCTACAGCTAATGCGAATCGACGCGACGATTCGCGTTAGATTTACTTACCTCCTAAGGGCGCTCCGAAACAACTAGCTACACCGACGGCGCAAGCTGCGGCCAACATTTCGGTATTTCGAGATTCGTTTTCGTAAATACCTTTGAACGAGGTGATCAATTTCGATAGAAGGGTAGCTGTAATACTGCTAATGTGTACAAACGGACCCTAAACGAGCATTAGATACGAACGATATCGTATTAGGTAGACCGTATATTACTCTCAAAGTCACAATCAACGTGACGCGACGCGATGTGGTGATACCTCCACATTGAGTAGGTACATACCTCTTTACCCAGAGGAAGTCCCGATCCTAGTGTGGCCGTTAATCCGATGACTTTTGCGACGAGCGTGCGAAAAGTGAGATATTCCTTCAAGGCGACGCCACGCAGGATGGTTTTCATTTCCGGTATACCAGAACCTGGAAAGCGAGATGAAAAGTAATAAAAAATTATTCGCTGGCCGCTACGCTATACTTATTCGATAGACGGTACGTTTAGGTATACGTACCGATCGATTGAGGCGCTACGATGTGCACAAAACCGGCCGAGAATAAAATTAAACAAACAGGTAACGATACCCATGCCATATATTGAGCTATCACATTCTTGGATAAATCTTTGTACAACCATAGTCTACCTATGAATGGTGAAAAAAATTAAATACCTATTAATCTGCGAGCCTCGAACATAGTACAAATACAAGTATGTAAACTAAGTAGATACACAGTACCAGACGATGTACCGTACATCTACGAACAGCTATCTATGTGTTTGTGTATACTATACAGCATGAGTCAATGGCCGCCGGTACAACACTCTACAATACGTACCTTCGTTGGTAAAGGTGATTCCGTAATCGACGATGAAACTCAGCACAGCCATCACTACTCCCAATAAAGCCAAAAACACCCAATCTTCTCCCAGCTTGGCGAAACTGTGCCTCCACACGAATCCGATCGCCGATAACACTTTTCCGGCGCATTTTCCTCGGTACTTGTGTAATTCGTCTCCAGCGAACACCTCTCCTTTGTACTTCCTGGATTTCAGACCTAATTTGATGGCCTCTTCTTTGGCGCAATGTCCCAATTCCTTGGTATAGCGGCCATACATCTGGGAGAGAAAAAAAATCGCAGCAAAGTAAGTACCTACCTTGTTACTCGTGTAGGTCTACGTCTACGTACCTAACAACTTGTAAGCAGCTAGCTTCATAATAATTGGTATATAAGTATAGTGAGATAAGCGTTACATACGCGGCTTACTTTAACCGTCATACTGTAGCATTCACAGCCGTAAGATCGGTCGGTACGTATAGGTAGGTGAGTAAGTCCAAAAGGTCTGGGTCGGGTCGGGTCGGGTGGGCAATATTAATAAAAGACTCTATTAAAAGATCGAGTTATTTGGGTCCAATTTTTAGGTCTAAAAATATCATCAACATCAACAACTGCTGAACTAGGTACCTACAATGCAGGTATAGGTAATCAGCACAAGTGTGCGTCCATAATCAGTGAAAAAGTAGGGCATCGAATTTCAAAATTAATTTCTGTACACACACATTGGACGTAGGTACTTTAGGTTACTTAGTATTCATGAAATAATATTAAGTATTCGTCGACTATAATGACTAAATTTGTACTGTCTACTACCTATATGTATACCCTATAAGAATGAGTTTGGGAACGTATCCATGTGTAAGTAGATAGGTACTTAGCTTACCTACGAGTGTATTATAAGTACCTAAGTATAGAGGCTATATGTAGGGAGCTGCAGTTTTCAAACTATAGAAATACTGAAGTAGAATCCCGAATAAATGTATGTATCTAAAAGATCTAGTACAATGTTACCTACCAGCGTCGTGTACTGCCAACTTAAACAGAGTATCTACCTATCATAAGTAACATACTCAAGTAAGTCTAAGTAAAGGTACTCGTACAAACAAAGAAAACGCACATAAGTATACATTACGTGATAGTAAATATTAAACGGATGATATTAGGTATGAAAAGACGACACGACGTGTGAACGCGATTCAACGTAAAGGCAGAAAAACAATTGTTTATTTTTCGCGTGTAAATACGAATATCTTGAGCGAAAAAAATAACACGAAGATGTTTCGCACATTTCTCGTCTACTCCACATACGAGCAAAGGACCAGGTAAACTATGTAGGTAATGTGTTTACGTACGAGTCGAGTACATAATATGCAATATACATATGATGCATCAGCTATGAGCCACGCCACACTACGTCGCGTCGCGCCGAAATCGAATCGAAACTAACGTTAAACTTAGGTACCTGTTACATAGGTAATTAGGTATCTATCTTACTCGATAACTTCATTAATTTTTAAATTAAGAAAGAATTTGAAATGATGTAAATTTACTCGTCTTATCAACGACATTCGACGTCGATATGCAACCAATCGCGGTCGAGATAAGAACTAGTATTTCGTTATACCTATACATACGAGTACATACGTACCTATACCATACAGACTTAGGTAGTCGTACTCGCACGTATACAATTGATAAAAAATTCTATACGGACATTTATACAATTATCTCTATTCGGTGTATGTATAGTACGAGTACCATATAGTACAAGTTGATAGGGGTACGCGTGATGAACGCATCTGCTGATCATTCTCAGTCAATCTTAACCATCAATTCATCATTCATCTGTAGTTCAAGTTATGTACCTACATATTGTTGCAGAGGTGTCATCGATATAGGTAGTGAGATTAGGGGTATTTAGCTAACAACAACACTTACCATCACAATCTATGAGTGTGAAAAATAATAGGCCTAGCAGGCGGCGCCAGAGATAAGCACGGATACAGTTTTTACGGATGACAGATATCCGTGTAAGCAGACGGATACGGATACATCCGTGGGCTTGACGAATGTACCCGTAACCATCCGGATACGGATTTACCCGTGTACCGTGATAATTTTTTTTGGAAATTTTTATTCCAAAAAATTGTTGAAGTAAAATTTTTAAAGATTAAAAAATTAAATTTTCCCTTCATGTTAAGTAGAGGTAGGTAGTATAAAGGACCTCTTATGCGTAAAAATAAGAGAACAACATGCAATAGAAAATGATGAATTGAAATCATCCTATTTTTTACGTACATAATCATTGATGAGTCACATTCATTGTAACAATAAACCAGGGTTGACGCGAGTCTCTGAAAATTGAGACTCGGAGTCGAAACGTGCGAGTCCTTGAGAATTGCGACTCCGAGTCACCATTGCGCGAGTCGTTTGCAAGTAAGACTCCGAGTCTTCAGCGAGTTCGAGTCCGTTGCGGGTCTTTATTTTGCGAGTCTTATTTTTTTATCACAGTTCACGTATTTTTTCACTAATAAAAATAAAAAGTGAGCTAAATGTGTAAATTGAAATTTCAAAATTTTGGGCCCCTCTTCCTTCCGGCGCTCAATTTTGGTTTAGGTTCAAGAATAAGAATCAGAACCCCCAAAATCTATATTTCGATACCGATATCGCCCAAAAAAAAAAAAAATTACATACTGATGGGACTCGAAACACCGACTCGCTCGCATAGTAAGACTCGATC
>FIZT01009556.1:0-15532 GCA_900065295.1 Paracoccus marginatus
GTGAGGGGTGTGAAATTTTTTATGGAATCCAATTAATTTTTGCTAATAAACACTAGCATCACCTTCATTCAATAATATCGACCTAATTCGCACAGGAAACACAAATATAGGTACTTGAGTAGGTACCTATTTCCTGTGTGAGGTTTTGATTTTCGAAGAAAAAAATTCACAATTTTTTTTTACTCCAGCATATAGATCTCCGTCGCATAAAAATTTTTAAAAAGTAACCGTCAGTTTCTTCCCAGGATTGAAAGGGTTAAGTGGAAAGGTATTTTTTTTGAAAAAATTCAAAAACGTGAAAAAATTAGAAAAACTTGTTCTTTTGGAAAAAATATTTTTAAACGAAATTTTTTTTGTAATTTCTGATCAATATTCCAGAAAAATTCCAAAAAAATTGCAAATTATTTTGCTAGAAAAAAAATTAACGCTTTAAAATCGTTTGCCAAAAGCGAATTCGTAATTCTAATTTTACGACACACCTCTAACACCTATCTGTAATCCACTCTTCCACCAGTTCGTTAATTAAGACGTAAAACATAAAGAAGAAGAAATCAACGATATAAATCACGACTGGAATTAAAATCACGTCGAGTCGAGCAACTGCAGAGTTCTGCGGAATTTGGAATAAGGAGAGAAAGAGAGAAAAAAGGGCACCAAATCCGACCGTTCAAAATACCATTGTTGGCAATTTTCAACTTGATTATATAAAAATGAGCGCAGTCGTTACAAATTACTGGCGCGAAGAAAACGTGACAATATTAAAACCGAGTTGTATGTACTTCGAATATTATATTTTTTCCGCAGATAAAATAATAAAGATAAGCGCACCGCGGAGTGCCACGCGCTACTCGAAAGTCGAAGCTACAATTCTCCACGTACGCTAGCCTTTTCACAGCTCCCACTCCCAACTCATTCAGGGCGCTCAAGGCAGCAAACGAATGACAAGAAACAACACTCGAGTGAAATTACACTGAATTGAATTAATGTACACTCGGTTTTGGAATTTAATTGGAATCCGAGGATAGCTGACTGACCAGCGTTGGGTAATGAATAAATAATTAAAACGGTCATCTCGTTGGTGCATTTTTTTGTTTTGTTTAGTTTTTTTCAGTTGAAATGAGAGTTGAAAATGTCACTCTCGATGCCTAGGAGATGTGACCATAAATGATTCAAAATCTATCAAAAGCTTTCGAAAAAAATTCCCATTTTTTCCCCTTCCACATCATAAATGCGACAAAAAAAATATTTTTCTTTGACATTCTTCATTTTTGCCTTTTTTTTATTCATTCAAAAAAATTTCGAACCACACATCCACCAGCAATATTATTAACGATGAAAAACACGCTCAGCAGTTCAGCACTACTTGGTACCCCACACTGACCTAATTCAACGCACTTGATAGTTTAGTAATACATACGATTATAAGTTGCAATGCAAATTACCTAGCTATTTTCTCGTACTCAGCAAACATCGTAAATACTTCTTTAGGGTGCTGGAAGAAAATCTCATCACCTCGAGCGTTCCTTCGTTGCGCGGTACCTCAGTCCTCGGTCGATTCGTTATGTCTGGATGGTAATTTTACACTGAAGATAAACGCGAGCTTTGGAGTAGAATATGAGTATTTTGAACGAGGCGTTTTTATATCGAAATATGAGCTTTGGATAGAATTCATTTAAGAGTCACAAATAGTCTGCACTTGCACGTGCTTAATTTTGAATACCTACATTTTGTAGTTGAGGAAATTTGAAACTGTCTGGGCATACTTTGACGAGAAGTTTACAAATTTTTAAAAAATAAATTTTTAGTTGAAAAAAAAATTTAATTTTTCAAAAACTAGCTATTATTTTAATTTTGCTGTTTTTTGATTACAAAATTTTCAATTTTTAAAAAAAATTGAATGTTCAAAAATTTTTCAAAAATGAAATTTCGACATAAAAAAAAATAATATACCTACTCGTATCATACATTCTCCAGGGAACATTTAAATTTAAGAAAAAAAAAATGAAAAATTTTAATTTTAAAAAAAAATATACATATTTAAATCTGATTTCTTTAGGTGTAATTCTTTTTCATTTTTTTACGAGTTTTAAAAATAGACCTATTAACTCGACTTGGAAAAAAACCAAAGAAATTGCTCTTTTTCGAGAGAAACATTATAATTATTATTATACGAGTAGAACTAAATTGTTGAAAAATGAAGAAACCCCAACAAAAAGTAATTAGTCTTAAGATTCATCCAGTATACTGACAGAATTACAGATTAACGTGGCCAGCGAAATACACAGGCAAGTTCCTATCAAACTTCAAGACTGCAACTTCTTCATTCTTAAAAACAAATACATAAGCCAAATAAAATGAGGGGGAAAAAACCTGAAACCCAAGAAGCCAAACAAAATTGTCAATGAAGAGAAAATTAATTTGAAAAAATATTTCATCTATTCGATGTTGTGCTTTCGACAAGCTTTTGAACAATTACAAAGAACTAACCGAGCCTATTCCAAGCCAGAGAGGGATAGAACGAGGGTAAAATTTGGATGAAAATATTTTCGACCACTTCTCCAAGATTTTTAATTAGTTTCGTCCATTTTAATGGCTTCTATGTATATTTCGAAAGAGTTAAAACCACGCGGGCTAATAAAAAAGAAGCCCTCTGCTTCGCTGCAAACTTACGTCAACGTGGCTGCCATAGTCCGAACGACCAAAAAAAACAAGGTAAAAGTTGAAACACTCCAATACCGGGCCTTTTTTTGTAATTTATTTCGTTAAATTTGAATTAAGCGAACGACCAAGTAAACATTTTGAAGGATTTTATTTCGCGTTAATGTATTCCTGACGGTTTCAAATTATTTTTATTTCTTAGCCGTCTTTCGTTTAATCACAATTCACAGCTACACGATGAAATATGGCCAGAGAAAAACTTGGCTGAATTCTTCATTTGCAGCGAGCGACGCGACGCAACATAGGTACAAAAAAAATCACCCGCTTAGGTAGCTCCGAGACGACGAATTTCAAAAAAAAAAAAAAGAAAGTAAAAAAAGGCCAATCTAATTAGCTGATAATGAGAACGCTGTCGCTGGGGTTTTCTTCAACGTTCAAGTGTATTTACAAAGTACCCGTGAGCTCGTTGCTCCTAATGTTTTAGGTCGAATACAACTTCACCAACACCAACACCAAGACCTCTTTAGTACATTGCCTCAATTAAGCAAAACGATTCGTCGCGACGCGTTCTACGGTTCTGTTCCTTTGATGTAGTTTTCTATAAATGGTGAGAAAAAGGATGCTGCTCGAGGTACATACCTACAGATTTTCAAACGACTAGGTCGTCGTAAAACCGTATATATTATTTACTTTGTTGATAACCTCCACGGTACGATGAGGTGGTAGACCGTACTGTTTCGAGTGAGGTACATTGGTACATACCTAAAGCTAAGAAAGAATTCTTTTTCAAGGATTTATTTCTTTTTCACATGTGTGAACTACTCATTTAATCCACGAAAGAATGTGTGACAACTGACAAGTGTACCAATAGAGAAAAAGAACTGAGGAATTTTCTAAAAAGAAATCAGACTATTTCGCCCCTGGAAAACTTCCAAGTTTTATCCAAGAAAAAAAAAAATAAAAATGTAGCAAACGGCACAAAAAATGGAAATACAACGTATTTCACTCTTTCCTATTTTTTTTTTAGAGCTTTTTGAAGGTTTTTTTTTCAGAATTTATCATCGATAATCCTCCACAGTTGAAAAAAAAAAACCTTTTCAAACATTCAAGTTTTTAGATTTTTTCATTGAAAACTTTGGGAATTTATCATAATTATTTTTTTCAGATTTGAAAAAAAAAAAAAATGGAAAAAAATTTGGGAAATGTTGCACGACTTTTTGAAAAACATTTTTAGTAGGTAATTTCAAAATTCACATCCCCTTTCTCCCTTCGACACTGGGCAGTCCTGGAAATTTTACACGCCCACAAAAAGATAGCTTTATTTTCGTCATTTTCTGTACAATTTTCTAAAAAAAATTTTTAAGTTTCAATTTTCTTGAATTTGTTTGAAATCAATTTTTATAGACTTCAGGAATTTAAATTTCTCCATTTTTTAAAATTTTTTTTTTTATTTTTCAAGAATTTTCAAATCTATTCAGGGTTGAGAAACTTTTTAAAAAAATTTTAGAACAAAAAAGTTTATCAAAAATTCATTTTCTTTGCAGTTGTTTTTTGACAATAAAAAATGAAATAAAAATATGATCGGAGCCGAAATCCATGCGCAATACTTCCAAAATAACCATCTTGAAGTTACTCAACTCGTTGATGGGTACGTTTTTTTTTTACCAAGTCGAAGTTTAATTTACGACCGTTAGTAAATCATTAGATAAGTATTTGGTAAATTGATGCGAATAAATCCACACAAGTACCTTACAAGGCTTGACTCGAAGATAAGATATAATAATGCGAATATTAAGTATCAACATAATCTACTACGTAGATATCTAGATCTACTTGCATATTATTTTATACTGTACCTATTCGTTGATGTAACGCTTTCTTAGTACCAACGTATTAAGGTAATCTATCGAATAGATTTCAGTTTAAATTCGAAATTATTTCAAACCATGGATCAGAAAAGTTTTCTTTACGAAAGTTTGGACCCCGAATGCGAGCAAATTGTGAAGGAAACTTTCGCGAGCGAGTACAGACAAAATTTTATAAAATGTGAAGGATTCTTGTTTTCCCAATCATTCGAAAATTTCGCAGATAAAATTAGTAATATGCCGATTAGAGACGACGATATTTGGGTGTGTACATTCCCGAAAGCGGGTGAGTTTTTTATTAATTATCAAAATATCAATTTAATCAATTCAGTTGCATAATGACTAAAATTTATCCTAATTTTCTGGCTCAGGTACGACTTGGGTTTCAGAAATGGCATGGTGCATTAAAAATGGATTGAACCATAAAGATGTTCAAAACTATATCTACGACCGATTTCTATTTCTCGAGTTTGATTATATTTTTTATTATTACTATTATCATTATTATTTCATTTTTATTTTTTCAATAACGGTAATTATTTGTAGAATATTAATCAAGTACGATTTCATTTTTGCTTGGGTAATTCATTCTACACATATCTTCATTTTTTGCAGTTTTTCCCTTATATTCGGTTTTCATGATGTAGATTCAATCGAACGTGTGATAAAATCTCCATCTCCTCGATTCATTAAAACGCATCTACCGTTTAACCTACTACCAGAAAAATTGCAAAATTTCTCAACCAACGCCAAAGTAAACCTTAGCGTATACAATTTTGACCCCCACTTATCGATGCGAGTTATTCGCCAAAATTATGTATGTACGCGTTTTCAGATTATTCACGTAGCTCGCAACCCTAGAGACACGATGATCTCGTATTATCATCACTGTAAATTGTGTGAAGATTATAGAGGAACTTTCCAACAGTTCACGGAGTTATTTTTCAAAGGAGCAGGTAGCTACGTGTTCCTATAATCGATTTGCTTCATTCACATTTTATCAAAAATTTCCAATAATTATCGTTACCTCGGTCTAATTTTCCTATAGTACCCTACGGGCCATTTCCAGCTCACCTTCAGGGATACCTGTCGCATGGTAAAAACCCAAAAATCTTATTTCTCAAATACGAAGACATGAAAAAGGTAGGTCTGGCGAGATCAATCGTCTGTCAAAATACACGTATAGGCCTAAATTTTAAACATCTCTTGGAATTTTTTTTTTTCTCCTACAGGATTTAAAATTGGCAATAGAAATAACGTGCAACTTCCTTGGTAAAAGCATCAGCGAAACTGAGAAGGAAAAGTTACTCGATCATTTATCGTTCTCGAGCATGAAGCAGAATCCAGCCGTCAACTATAAGTCATATTTGAAGCTGAATGACGACGAAGAAGGTTTCATGCGCCGCGGAATCGTCGGCGATTGGAAGGAGAAACTGGATGGCAAACTGTGCCGACGATTCGACGAGTGGGAAAAATTCAATTTGCGCGAGATCGATTTTACATTTTCCGTTTGAATTTTCGCCACGCGGTATACCTAGATTAATAGAAAAAATCGCCATCGCATGATATGTATTTACCCAGAAATGTAACGTATAAAAATAAAAAACCAAGGTGAGAAGATTTTCAAAAGTTTTGCATGAGCAAATGAATTTTTTGCTAGTTTCGCGACCACTTTGAACAGAGCCGAATTATCCATTAGACATACGCGTGTAGTAGACAATTGTCTAAGGCCTACGAACTTTTTGGGCCTACGAAGCATGAACATTTTCAGAAAATAAGCAAAAAATACACCTTTTTCATGCTAAAACTGAAATTCTTTCAAAAATTTTCTCAAAATTTTCACCCTCGCTTTGCCTTATTTCCGCCAATGACGAACATAGTAATTTAATAATAACTGGGCATGTAAACTAAAAAAAAAAAAAATTGAAGCAGAAAATTGTCTAGGACCTACGAAAACCTAGGTGTCCCGATTTTGATCTTTTTGGGGGAAATTTGGAGGGGAGTGAAAAAAGTTGCCAAATGATTTGAAAATAACGTAGTAAAAATTTCAGGTCCCCGATTCAGTTCTCTCCCCCCTCCCCACCATTGTATTACGTCAAAGCTTCAAATTTTCAAGAGTTTTTTTTTGCATTTTTCCACGTCATCGGTTTTATTTTGGCCACAGAAAAGTGAAAAAAAAATTTCATAAATTTTTCAATTCTCAGGGGTTCTAAAAATTGATTCGAAAAAACTTAACTTCGGCAATTTCAAGAAATTTTTGCATCAAGCGGAAAAAAATTTCTCACGAATCATAACTATTGTATCCCTCTTATTTTCACTCCCCCCGTATCTACCTAAACGCCCTCAAATATCTTTTTTAGCACTAAAGAAGTCCTCAAACAGTCTTGAAATCAAGCGAATTCCATCCACTAAAGAAGTACGTATTAGGCCTATGATGAAATTGGCTAATTTCAAAAAGTTTTAGGGGCTCATTAGGTGCTAAAAAAGGTGTCTAAAGCTGTTGAGGTAAACATGAAGTGAAAATACAGATAGATAGAATAGTTATGATTCGTGAGAAATTTTTTTCGGCTTAATCCTAAAATTTCTTGAAATTACCGAATTTTAGCTTTTTTGAATCAATTTTTAGAATCCATGAAAATTGAAAAAATTGATGAAAATTATTTTGTCCGACTGGGATCCCAATGAGGCCAACTGCATACTGCATAGAAATATGCAAAAAAGAAAATTCAATTTTTTTCACAATTTTATTGAAAATTTGAAGTTTTGGTGTAGAATGAGAGAGTGGGGTTAGAATTGAGTCAGGAACCTGCAATTTAGAGGGTCACGTTTTCGAAAATTTTCCATTCGAAGACTCGATGGTTGTTCAGTTCACATGCATTTTCGACTGAAACGAATCTTCGGATTCATCCTCGAAAATCTAGATTTCGTTACATTGCGGCATGTTTCTCGTAAATTTCAAATTCAGCGCCGTTTCAGAACGTGCGCACTACCTCGGGTCAATTACTCAGCATATCTGAGCCAGTAACAAATCTATACAATTTTCTACCTATTACCTAGTCGCTAAAATTCCACCAATCCATTAGAAATGTTTACACGGTAAACAAGCCGGTACATGACGAGGGATATTCGCAGAACTACGGACTTACTAATCGGTTAGACCGAGAGCAACGAGCACAGCGCGCAGGCGAGTCAGCCAGCCAACTTATGAGCAAAACTACGTATACGTCATAGGTACGCAATTCGAACCAGTTTGATAATATTCGTACCCGAGTCTCGGTCGCGCTACACCCATCGGCACGACGCTGCGCGGCCCAAACGACGCTCAATGACATTGCAGAGGATGGCAGGAAATGGAAATGGCATTGTACCACACACAACACCGTACATACACACGTATCTCTTAAACGTACCTATAGAAATGCAATCCGCAATCCCTCGCAAATTTACTCACCTTCGCCCGCCAAAGGTATATCCTCGCAAAGGCTACCTTCCAGTCATACTAGAGAAAAGTCTTTTCAACGGATCGCAGACGACCATTCAACGTCTACCTATTGGTTCGAAATTGGACAATTATTTCGAGTACGCTCGGTCGTCAGCGTCATTCAGGTGCTCAGGTGTGCGCCGCCAGTGCGCGTTTACTCTTTCTCTATATTATACAACAAGGTATTGTAATTTCATTCCCCCTGCCCTTCACTCAGGCAGCTCTTTCTATGGGCCGTGACTCGTCCTCGCTAGTGTCTCGGTGTGCGTGCGTTGAACGCTGTATTTCCATCGAGGCAGTTGTTATCGCCAGCTTCTAGAAGACCACAGCGTACACCAGCAGAACCAGTCAGTGGTACAACCAGTTCGTTACACGCTGTTACGCCGTCGCGTTCAAGTGTTCAGCTCATTGCGCGATAAAGTTCTACGGTATCTCGTACTGCTTCGATTCGCGAGTGCTTTTCTCAATCGATTTCTTCGAAAGAAATAAATTTTTTAGAATAACCATGTCGTGAATTGTGAATGGCCGAAGCCTTTTTCGAAATGTGTTAATCGATCAGTGCATAAGTACCTTTTTAAGCGAATTAAATTTACCAATATGTTGTGCCAAGTGTTTAGAAGATACGCAGCGTGCTTTCGTTGTTTACTATTTGTATTCCTCTACCAGGTTAGTAGACATTTTCCGAGTAATTTTCCTACAGTCTGCTTCACCGCACTCGCCTGCCCTGCAAACTTTTGCCTCTCTTTATTACGTATATTTAAATAAGATTAAAAGCTAATTAAGAATTTTCCTAAATCTACGATAAATCTTATTCTCTCGTATTTCAACAGATTGCTTCGCAAAATTTCACTCTCATCTGGACTATTTTTCGGCCCAAAAACTTTTCCCTACAGTTCAACAACTTTTTAGCATTAAGCTACGGCTTTCTCAGACGATAAATTTGCCATACCACTTCACTCCTCGTCGTTTTAACCAAAATAATTTTTTTTCTTAAAAAAAAAAAAGAAGAAAAAATCGAAGGAAAAATAAACTACTCGCGCTTAGTTTTCGTATACTTTTTGTTATTCGTCGCTACAAAATCCACCAAATTGTTTGTTCTTTTTTCAAGACGAGCCGTGAAAACAGCAACATGTACTCGGTATACGTAGCAATAGCAACGTAATTGAATTGGCGAAATGATCGATTGTGTAAATATTTTTACTTTATTGGAAACAGATTCTATTCGACGTTTAACCATAATAATTGATCAAATAAAAATCAAGAATAAAGTTAGACTCTCGAATCAAACTCGATAAAAGTTTTCAGTCCTGAAAATGGGGAAAAATCAAGGACAGTAGGCGAAAAAGAACAGAGGAAAATACCTGCACGAGTTTGCCAAAGGCGTGATTATTCGGGCGAGAATTTATTCGTTAAAGCGTTCGTATGTTGCTTTTGAAAACAAAATTAAAGCTCGTTATCGGCTTTTGAGCGAAACCGAAATTATCTTTGGGCTGTTACGGTTCGACTTTAGCGGCGTTCTGTGGAGAAAATTGGTTTCTCAGGTGACAGGTAGATAGGTATCTAAGATAAGAAAATAACCGGGAGAGCATTTTCTAACATTAGGAGCAGATTGAAGGTCAATTTGAGTAGAAATTTTCGATTCCTTTGAAGAAGATGAAAAAAAAATACACGATTGTGAGGCAAAAATTCTTATGGTTGTGATTTTTTTTTTATAGAATCTAAATCTTAGAATGAGTGGATTTTAAATTTCATTTCGGACCACAAAAAATTATTTCAAGTCTTGTTATAGAGGATTAATTGATTAAATCATTTTTGATATAGTTTTGAAATTATTTCATTCAAAAAAAAAAAAAAAATTAAAAATCATGGAAACTTATTCTAGGGGGTACACGTACTCTGACCATTAAAGGGACATTAATTCTAATCAATGCAGTAAAAATTTCATTGATTAAACGTCAAAATGGAGGGGGAAAATGACTAATGAATATCGGTGTCGTTCACTTTTGTCAGAATGGCGCCCACGTTGGGATCACATTTATGCTGGTTTTATCTACAGTGTCGAAATATTCGAAGAAAAATTATTTTTTAAAATGAAACGAGCGAGAAAAGCAATACACTTGAACTTCCATTAAATTCCCTTCAATTTATAAGTCGATTTGGTTTTGAGAAGACAAATGAGTTACGTATCGAGCTAATTTTTCAATTCGACATTGAAAATCACCATAATCGTCCTAGCTAATTTAAAACGACTCGGCTAGCATTCAATGTGCTGGTGCCTGCCTTTAATATTGTCGGATTGGGAAGAGATAGCGAGACGATTCAAACGACATCGTGTTTCTACCAATGAGGACATCATAGTGTTTCAATAATCAAATTTTCAGCTTGGCATGCAGGCTGTTCAAAAACCAAGAAATCAATTGGGAAGAAAAATAAGGGTTTAGTTTTTTCATGAAACGAACTCTAAAAATACTAAAGCGAATAAAACGAGATTATCTATGATTTTTCGAAACCGGTTCATCGATTTGCAACCAGTTGTCAATAATCTCCCAAAAAATAGAGCTACAAAAAATTTTATGCAATAAAATTTGTAGAGCTAAAAAAACTGAGCATTATTTTCCTTTTTTGATTTTTGATGCAGTTCAATAGTTTCGGAGGTATGAACCGGTTTAGACGTTCAACTTGAGAAAAATTATTCAAAAAAATAATATTAATGAAAAAGGAGTTGAAAATCAATTTTTTGGGGTTTTGAATAGAAAACTAAAAAATATTCACTTTTTAGTTCATTGCAATCTGAATTTCTAGAATCTTTCAGTTTTTTTATTTTGAACCGGTTAATACTTATCTCAAAAAATATTGAACTGGTTCAAAAATTATAACGCACAAAAAAGCTTAGTTTTTTTACGTTTCACAATTTATGTTCTACAAAATTTTTTGTACCTCCATTTTTTTGGGGGAATTATTGATGACTGGTTGCAAACCAGCGAACCGGTTTCGCAAAAATGTATCGTATTTTATCCGCTTCAGCATACGTAATATTTTTTCTATTAAAACCCAATAGGTTTTTCTACCTGCGGACACCCTGTATGCAAACAAAGCCCATGTCGCCATCTATGCTCAATCCAGCAGATATTCCGAGCGATCATAACTTTTGTGACACCTTGTATACCATGTCTAATGACTGCAACACCAATTCGCTGCGTGAAATAAACAAACCCATCACACCTGCTCACCGTCTCATTCATTAATTGAGGACTAGAAAAAATTCCAAAAATGCCACCAACCCTACGTACCTATCCATTGATAGACCCCATTACGCGATCATTACCACCTGGTAGAAAATTAATTTACGATCAAGTCTCAGCATCATCGGCATATAATCGCGGGAAAAGCACCAACCAGCACGAGTCATAAATATACATACACTCGCGACTCAGACTGGCCATCGCATCGGTTCGCAGTTCGCACTACGAGATCTTATATTGATTTATTTTATACTCGCCGAATGCGTACACAGACATATAGGTACCTACCTATATATCTATAGACCATAGAGCATGTACATCACACATACGCACTTGTGTATGAATACCTATGGTCATTCAGTCTTCCATAATGCTTTCACTTCGTATGCAAAGTAAACTCAGCGCGAGTTCGATTTTTTCTTCATTTTCGTTGAAAATTTTTCTTTCTCGCTTCTGCAGCTTATATACTCAGTCCAGCGGGGCATTTTATCTCGACGCTGAAACGAAGCGACGGTTATTTATACTTACACGTGTGCGTTGCGTAACGTTGTCGATTATTTATTACGCAGAATGTACGAATCTGTCGGTAGGTAATCTTGTATCGTGCTGAGTAAACTGGTATACCTGCTCACTGCTCAAGTACTAAAGGCTACTTGTATTCGTCGGGTAATTTGGTCAAAATTAACAAATAACTTTATACGACATGGTGAGGCTGGCAAGAGGACATAGGACATAGGACATTATGTCTTTTTCTGAATTAGTCGACAGGTATTTTCAGCGAGATTTTTATTTATTGCTTTGGACGAAACACGAAACAAACTAACTAACTAGAGAGAATAATTCTAGCGAGATTTCATTTCTAGTTTGAATTTTTTTTTCAACCATTTTTTAAATAATGCTTTATTTTGAAAATATTATTCAAAAAATTTGTTTGAGAACAACTTTTTAACAGAGTGAAAATCAAATCAGACAAGTCTTGAAGATTCCCAGTCTTTACCCGAAGCCGAAATCCCGAATAACGGACATTTTCCCGAATGGGATATTTCACGAATACCTTTTTTCACGAATCCGTTTTCCCGATTACCGAAATCCCGAATACAATTCACGAATAACTGTTTTCCCGGATGCAGGAATCCCGAATTTCCTTTTTCCCCGAATGCAGAGAATGACCAAGTGAAAAAAAATGAAAATTACAAATTTTTTTGGGGAAATGAAATATACATGCATTTTTATGAGATTGAAAAAAATTAAAAAAATTAAATCATAAAAAATGAAAAGAAAAATGATCAATTTTTGAAATCAATGAAATATTCAAAAATTGCAATTTTCGGGAAGTCGAGGAATAAGGGGGAAAAATCATTTTTAAAAAATACGAAAAATGGTAAAAATCTTTATGAATATTTTCAAATTGTTTTGAGAAAAATGAATGAAAAAGTAAATGTTGGTGTCCGCTGTCTTTTCACAAAATTGAAAAAATTATGAATTTTTTCAGTAATCTTCAGAAGATATGTAGGTATAAAAACTACCCATTCAATTATTCATTTTAAAAAATTCAAAATTTAAAAATGACAAAAAATCGAATTTTCAAATAATCGTTTTTCGAAAATTGGAAAATTTTTTAAATTATTCTCAACAAATAACAAGGAAAATCAATTTTAGAAAATTGAAAAAATTAATCAATTTTTTTAAATTCATAAAATTTTTTCAAAATTATAATAATTTTCTGAAGGGGGAAGGGGGTTGAAAAATTGAAAAAACTACAATAATGAGAAAACTCACTCAAAAAAAAAAATTGAAAAATTTTTTTTGGGGAAATTGAAAAATTATTTCCAACAAATTATAAGCAATTTGTTTTAAAAAATTGAAAAAATTTCATCAAGTAACTTTTTAAAAATTCATGTTGGCCCCAAGTGATGGAGGGGAGGAGAAAATACTTTGAAATTTTCAGCCCAATTTTGTGAAAAAAATTGCAAAATACGATAAAGTATCAGTTCACAAGGAGAAATACTGTCCCTTACTCCTCAGCCTTTCTCAAATACCTACACCATAACTCAAAAAAACAAAAAAACAAAAATGCAATAAACTTTGAAAATTCGAACCCAACCAAGTACGAAATTCAACTTTAATCTAGGTCAGTACTGGCCGCACACAAAGAGGAAGGAAGACACGCGCATTCAACAGTAACCCCTCGCCTCATTCTTAAAACCAATAATTACGCCGCTCAATGCATTCGTATCCACTATCTATGATAATAAGCTAAACATGTATACAATTTCGATGATTCCACCGAAGCAATAAAAATACGTACAAGTTGCATTAATATTTTACATCGGCAGATAGGTACCTACGTACGAGCCAAAGATAACAACACTGCAGCACACACATACTCGAGTACGCAGATTAAAATCGACTAGATACATCCGAATGGACTAAGGGCAGAGTAGAGGGACATCTACATATACATGAATTTGTATACGCGGAAGATGATGATGAATAGCGAGCAGTAAAATTAATTCGTCGAACGAGTAATACCGGAAAAAAAAACCACCACAGCGGCAATGCGAACCTTTGGCGATACGAATATTATATCGGCTGCATCTCAGAAACCTTGTTTTTATTGATGGACCGGAGGACCGTTAAATACCGCCGCGCAAACATACAATTATCAGTTTTTGCGGGTGCTGACGCTGTTGTGAGGTGAAAAAAAAAACCAACGAGTGATTCCTTCTACTAATAAGCGTGTAAAGGCAAAAAATTGGTTATATTTATTCAACAGATATTTCACGCTAGGTGCCCCCTCTCCTGTCTCTGTGGCTAAATTAAAACGCAGTTTATGACAAAAAAAAATTATAGCGTGCGTAAAAACTACTCCCTATGTACAGGCTGTAATCGCTCTACATATACCTACGTAAATAACCTTGAATGTTACGTGATTACATCTGCGTAACCTTTTTTCAATCACCGAACGAACGCACCCTGATGGAAGGCTGATGGATAGTGGGATCTATAGGTAGATACTATGCACCTGCGACTGCGTGCATCGAAATCGACACCTACACCTACGCTTGGTACAAAAGAATAATTTAGCTGACGAGGAATCGAACGTTGTGATCTGCGAACACAGGACATCGATCGGGATGAATGTTCGACTGCAATGCGGTTTCACTTCATTTAGACTCGGTCGTCGACAATGAAATACCGTCACGAAAGCCGAGCCAACGTGATACGTTCATGTGCCCTATGCGCTGGTCATTTTTATGGCTAAACTGGTCGTCGATTCGCGTCTAAACGGTCTATGGCATCGCGGGCACGGTTGTACGAAGAAGCCTGCAGCCAATGCAACTTGGACTCGGCTGGTCCTCGCAGATACCCGTTGAATAAATATGTGTACGAGTATGCGTATACGAGATGGATTGTTGACGACCTTCTTGCGCCTACATTCGGTTGCATAATACTCTTACATATATATGCATACGTAAGCATATGTATGTGTATCGCGACCGACTCGTCCCATCGCGCTGCCTATTCGAGTATTAATTAACGACGAATTGTTTTCGTCGTCGTCGTCGATGTGGCACGCCGATGGAACCGACGATGATCGATACGACTCTAATAGGTACGTAGGTACCTAAGTGTTGCGAAATTTGTAGCATAAATTTAAAACAACGAGTTGTAATTTTTGAACGCATACAAACATACCGACAGGATACCGTGTAAAATGTAAATAGAATAATTACGCTTCAATTAAATCGTGAGAGAATTTGCTCGAAATGTACATGCAGCAGGTATATAATAATGTTAAAACAGTGTACCCTCTGTCATTGCCTATGCCTATACTAGCCCCAGTCTAATCATCATTTTCATCCGAAATCCATGCACGTGAACACTGTCCTCTGCCTCTGGTCGACGACGAAATCGGTCCGCAACGAAGGTGCGCGGACTGCTGCAAGGTTATTCCATAAACAACAATCAACCTTCCGCTTCATTTGGAGTTCTGCCTTGCTTTTTGCTGGCTGGCCATCGTTATGACCATTTTGATTGCATGTAATTACATCAACGCAACGTTCGAATGACCATTTGTGCTGGGTAGAATTACTCCGCAGCGCAGGGAGTAATTAAAAATTCATTCGCGAACGATGAGGTTTCGTGCATTTATCGGCGATTTATACCTATTTTTGTTATTTTGTTGTTTTATAACGTTTGGGTACTAAGGGTCTAGCTGGGTAAGAATGGTGAAAATGCCTTTTGGTGTCAGCGAGACGATACTTGGGCAATAAGTAGGTACT
>FIZT01009565.1:0-19538 GCA_900065295.1 Paracoccus marginatus
AGAAATCCTGCAGAAACCAAGCACAAAACCTCCCATTTAAAATACATTGCATCAATAAGCGGCAAATGGGTATGCAATGAAAAAAAACACAAAACGCGAAGAACCACCTTAAGTCTGCTTAAATTTCATTTTTTCCAAACTTTTTCGAGATTAAAAATTTTTTAGTTTCATTTTTAATAAGGATTTTTTTTTCATTTTTTTATTTCAATATCGATGAGTGCTTCAATTCGTAATTTCATCACCCCCCCCCCCCCCCCCAAAAAAACAAGAATTTTTGCAACATAATTTTCTTTGTGTTAAAATTTTTCTAGATTTTCATTTCAAACATTTTCATTCGACTCATTTTTAATTTTTGAGATGTGAATTGAAATTTTGTTAAGAATTTTTTTTCATCTGTTGAATTCGTTGATTTTTTTATTTCATAGCTGGTTTTAAAAAAAAAATCAAAGAAATTCCTAATTCTCACCATAAATGACCCCCCCCCCCCGCGCTGCCAAATCGACCCGACCCGATCGCTGAATGATTATCTGTATCGCTTCATCTATCAAATTGAGATCGATTTTGCGCGCAACTGTGCTGCTGATGCTGAACCTTGGAAGCCCGTCAGCGTCTGAGGGTACAAAAAAGGCGGATTTCGGTAGCCGTATTAAATTTAATAGCCGAATTCCAACGTTTCATCGCGCCCGGTCTAAACGTATACATAGGTAATAGGTATATACAATCGTATAAAAGATAGGCAGATACTCTTATTGAATGATCGTTCGGTCAAGATATAGATTTCATCAACAAGGGAAAAAAGAATATCTATCGCTTAGGCAGGTAGGTATGTCAGCCGCAATCACCGGCACAACAGGGACTATTATACACTGCACACATAGGTACTACATACGTATACAATACATCTTTAACAACATTTATAATAATTTAACGCTTTCACGATTTAATACGCGATCGAGTATTATGCATACCTATGTAATATGTAATACCTATTCGACCCATTGAATGACGAGAGCTGAGTGAGCCGGCAGCAGCAGCAGCACCGTCCATCGAACACCGCATAAAGGTGCACGATGATTAGAGTTTTTTCAATGATAATATATAGTGGCGCCTCGGGGTGCACACCTTACACCCCATGCGGCGAAAAATCCGCGGTCGCCGGTGTATTTGGTTGTCCGAGACGACGCAACCCGAAATATTAAAAAGCGACGGACCGTTTTGGAAATATTATATCAAACACGACCGACGCGACGCGATACGACCTCAGGGTCGACGCGCCTTCAGCCCGCAATCAGCTCAAATAAGCATATTTTCATAAATAGAAATACATATGCATAGGTACAGCTATCGGATACGGCCGTACTATAGGGTAATGAGAAGGGTGAAACTGACCAATCATACCGAAGATGCGATGCGATGACGGAATTTTATCCGGAGCGTAAAAGGGCAGCAGCTCTCTTCTAATGCACCAGTACTGTACATACCTGTAAGTTTTATGAAATCACCTTATTGTTTGCTTCATTCAACTTTTCACAAAGACAGAGGCTATCTGCGTGTCGATCTGCTTGTCAATCAAGGTGCGCAGTACAATGTTGCAGCAAATTGTAATATGTACCAAGGGTACGCCCAAACGGTGTATAGGCAACCAGACGTGTACCCAGACGTATCGTGCAGATACCGTCGTAATTAGTGATTTATTTAGGCAGTTTACCGTTATACTCGCATGGACAGCAGGAGACGAGGTGACTGTAGTCAGCAGTATTCGCGCGATTAACCGCGCGGACGAAAAATAATTTTATGCGATTTTTACTTCCAGTATTAGGAGAGAGTTGAAGATGAGGGGAAGAGGTACCTAGATTTTCCCCTCGAGTGTCTAGGTTTTGATCAAAAGCAGAATTTTTTCAATTTTCAAGAGTGAGTCTGGAATCACTGGGATGTTTTCAAAAATGTTCAAATTTTGTCCCATTGATTCAGAGGTTGGGGTACAAGATTGTCCCTCAGATTTGGCAAGCATATCTGTGTACTTCCTCGAATAATTGAGTTTCAATTTTAGGTATTTGGAGAGGGGCACAATGAAGACAGAATGTTGAAGTAACCCAAGGGGAAGGGTGCTACGTTGCAAAAAATCAATTTCCAATGTCTGAATTCAATTTTTGAAATTTCGCTTATTCGATTTTTCAACACATCTACCCGGCAAGGCATTGTCAGGAGAGGGGTCAAATAAGGACAGAATGTTGGAGTAACCCATGGGGAAAGGTGCTACGTTGCCGAAAATCAATTTACGATGTCTGAAGTTGATTTTCAAAATGCTGCATGTTTGATTTTTCAGCGCATCTGCCAGAGATGGCGTCATTTTGCGAGGGGACAAATTAGCGCAGAATGTTGAAGTAATAAAAGGGGAAGGGGGCTACGTTGCCAAAAATCAATTGCCAATGTCTGAAATTAATTTTCAAAATTCGCGTTTTCAATTTTTCGATTTTTCAGCGCATGTGCCTGGCAAGGCGTTATTTGAGGAGAGGTAAAATTGGGGTAGAATTTCGGAGTTATCCCAGGAGAAGGGGGTACGTTGCCAAAAATCAATTTTTAAGCTCTGCATCGAATTTTCAAACGGGCACAAACACAAATTCGATATTTCAGCGCATCTGCCATCAGGTTAGGCGTTATTTGGAAAGGGGCCGAAGTGAGCCAGACCGTTAGGAATCAAGATAACTCAAAGGGAAGAAGGCTAGGTTACCAAAAGTCGATTTCCAAGCTCTGAATTTAATTTTCGAAATGTCGCATATTCGATTTTTTAGCGCATCTGCCAGGCTAGGTGTTATTTAGAGAGTACCTAGTCAAACTAGAGTAGAGTGTTGGAGTACCCCGAGGGAAAGGGGGCTACGTTGCAATAAATCAATTTCTTATGTTTGGATTTAATTTTCAAAATGTCGCATAATTCGATTTTTCAGGTCATCTGCCAGGAGTGGTGTTGAATCGTGCTCAAAACTGATGGATTTATTCGAGTCATGAGTCGTCCGTGAACGAATACATTTTTTCATTTTTTTTTTTTTTTACGAAATGCCTAAACTGAGTTGAAAAAGCACTTGATTGCTAAAATCATGATTCCAAAGCTGGAAAGCCCCTCCCCCGCAAAAAAAATCGATTCATCACTAATCGCTAGATTCCGACTTAGCTACCTGCTATTTTATGCCTTTTTTACATTTCCGAGTTTTTAAGGTTTGTAATTAAGAGCGTATATAGCTATATTCTCAAAGAGGCGTATACCAAACTGACTTTAATAGCCTCTCAGTGCGGCGTCGTATCTCTCTCTACTGGTCCTTTGTGCGCGATCGTCTTCATGCGAGTAGATATTATGTGTCTAAGAGAGAAAGAAAGAGATTGATTTGAAAAAGAAATCAACTACAACTCGTAAGGCGCAGTAAAAACCCGCCTCACCTTGCCTTCATGTAAGTATCGGTAAACCATCCTTCTTAGTAGGTATTACAGGTGAGGTGCCTCAGAGGTAAAAACTGCCACTGTTACGCGCATCTTTATACAATTTCATATTTCATCGTGTCGGTTGGTTTTTTTTTGGAGGGAATACCATCTCCACCATCAGGTACGATATACGATCTATTCGTGCGCGGACTGCGCGCACAATTAAGGAAAGAAGTAGAAAAAAATCGGCCAAATTCACAGGCGCCAGTCAGCCACGTTCGCCTAATTAAATCTACTAGCCGAAGATTATTAATCTTTGTGGAATAGATGTAACGAAGAAGGGAGCGAGAAAAAGAAAACCGTATTTAGGTACCTATATACGAATGCGTATGTTAAAGGATTAAATTACGTTAGCCGCGTATGAATTGATAACAACGATGCTGAATCGTGCTGGCGATAGCGATGGGCGAACCGCGTCGAGCCGCCGCGCCGTGTCTCTTTTATTCTCTCCCATCACCTAGATACTACATATATAAGAGTAGGTACCGTACTGCAGATGCCATCTTGCTCTTTGAGGCGGACGTGTCGTAATTTTCAAATCGCACCGTGGAGCTCGTGCATGTTTTCCTTTTTATTGTATTTTGTTAGAGCTGTTTCCATCTCTGTGTGACGAACCGACAGCACACCATACGTAGCGCTTATATGTATGGGTGTCCCACAAAGTGGGAGACAAACGCCCTCAACTGCTACGAGATTCGTGGATTGATTTTTTTTTCTCCTTTGTTGAGCCGAAAAACTATGTCGCGCTTGTGAAGTTGGACGTGCACGTGATAGATAAGCCTTTTGCTGCAGAAGATGAAGCGGCGGCGTGGATTCGGCGAGAACAGAACACACCTCCTAAAATGGTCTCAGAGAGCGTGTGCTGACAAGATTACCTGTAGCCTAGCTACATAGGTACATTGGAGCGAGTGGAAAACCCTTTTTCGTTCGAGTACCCCATGAACGGCCGCCATAACAAAAGAAATTCCAGTGGTAAATTGAGCGCGACAACACCCTTAATCGGTGGCTGATCGAACTGGTTTGACGCGTATACCTAATGGTTGGCCGCGCCGCGAGTATTGAATGGAACTCACTTATAAGTAATTAGAAGATGAAAAGAATGCGTTTACGGAGAGCAGAAAAAAGAGCAGCGTGACGAGGGCGAGGGGGAGGAAAAGAAAATATTTCAAGCGTGGGTGCGCGATACACAATGGGGGCATCGCAGATAGTTAATTATCGATACGGATCCGAAGTCAAAGCGCGCGGTTTGAATACAATTAGGTATTATGTGACGCGGGCTGACGTCTGACGCAGGAGGTGGTGGGACGCGCGGTGGATGACACCGTGTAAGCATCGAACGAATGAGGTACCTCAGATGACTTTTAATTTGACGACAATATTAATTGAGTGGCCAGCTTTTGTTGCACGTAGGCATATACCTACCTATGCATATGAATCGATATTTATCGCGAGACGCGACAAGGCGAAGAAGGTAGGAATATTATGGGATAGGAATTAGTGAACCGTACTCGCGTCTATGTATAAGGGTGCAGCGTGTGAGCGTGTTGATGGCGACAGTGGGTGGTCGCGGCAGTACACTTGAGAAAAAGTTGATGCAAGATGAGCGGACGATAAGCATGTAGGTAAGGGTTTACGATAAAATACGTGCATATACGACATACGTAGTACGTCTACATACATAAGTATGCAGTGGTGCGGATTTAGGAATGGGCAGGGGAGAGTAGTAGCCCATGGTAGCAAAATTTCAAGCGTGGCAAATTTTTGTAATTTTTCAACTTTTAAAACTTCCCTGAATTCGTTCATTTGTCAACAATTGGGACTCGAATAGGTAATGGTGCGCTGCAGTCGTTTTTTACCAACTTATTTCCTAAGGGGATCGGTCTTATCAGTACATGTATTCTTATGGGAAAATTGCAATTTTCAAAATTCCATTATTAAATAACTATTATACTTGGAGGAGTAATTTTTTTTTATAATGTAGATTGAACCTTCCGCTACACGACAGAAATCATTTCGGGAGAATAAATTATTATTTTATAGTGAAAAAACCACAGTAATCTCGAACTCCTATAAAGTGATTCCAGCCATCAAATTTGTGTAGTGTTTTTTCGCCAAAAGTTATAAAAAAGCGCGGCTTTTCTTCGAAAATTGATATTCAAACACGTACCTATTATATTAATTTTTGAAACATATGTACAGTTGATTTTCTAACCTGTTATTATGACCAAAACCAAAACAAAGAACAAAGTTTTTGACTCTAATGAATCCTTCGTGGGTCCAGCTTGAGGTAATGACTCATTTTGAATGTTTTAAAAATATCACTACAACGAATTTTGGAAAAAATAGTTAATTTTGACAAACCATTATCATGTCTACACAAGATGCAAATATTAACGACAACTTAACATCAACATTTGATTTTTTTTAAATAGAAAGGTTGAATGTGCTTCTACATTATAAAAAAAAAATATTACTTCTTCAAGTATAATAGTTATTTAATTATTGAATTTTGAAAATGACTATTTTCCCATAAGAATACATGTACTGATAAGACCGATCCCCCTTAGAAAATGCAAGCAACAGTTTTTTCACGTTTTCAACGTTAGCCACCAGAGCGCGACTACTTCAAGTTTCGCGATTTTCGGGTCCCAATTCTGTTCAGTTTGTCAATTGTTCAAAACTTCAAATTTTCAAAATTCGTCGATTTTTAAAAATTCGTAATTTCACAACTTTTGAAAATTTTTCGAATTCGTCCATTTTTTATTGAATTTTTTTAATTTATCAAAACCTACAATTTCCCAATTTTCTAATTTTTTCAAATTTCAATATTTAAAAAAAAATTCTTATAATTCATCAATTTTTCAAAATTTTATCGATTTTCCGAAAATTGTCAATTTTCAAAATTCATCAATTTTTGTAATTCGTAAATTTTTCAAAATTCGTGGTTTTTCAACTCGATCTTTACATTTTTTTTTGAATTTTTCCATTTTTTCTTTAAATTTCTTCAATTTATAAATTGTTAAGAACCTAAAATTTTTAATTTTTTCATTTTTAAATATTTGTTTTAAAATTTTAATTCATCAATTTTCCAAAATTCTAAAATTTTTATACATATCTATTGAATTTTCAAAATTTATTGTATTGTTGAAGGGTCTAACGGAGTAAGTCGTCGGGTGCGACTAGAAACCTACCTAATGCCCAACGAGCTGCGCCGACACCAGCGCGCATCAGTTGGGAAAACTGTTGCCGAAACAACATGATTGTTTTGCTTACATGAGTTTGTTTATTTACTTGGCTTTGATTATACATGGTTCTACGCTCAGGTTATGTAGTACATATTTCTCGCGACACTACCAAAGAGTAGACGAACTACTACTTTGGTAATGCGTTGACGTTCCCACTACAATTGATTTATCATAAAATTTGTGACTTTCCAACTTTTGAAATTTTTTTTTGGATTCGGTCATTTTTTCATTGATTTTTTTCAATTCATCAATTGTTCGAAACTTTAAATTTTCAAAATTTCTAATTTTATTTCAACTCTTAATATTTTTCAAAAATTTCTCGATTTTTTCCATTTCTCAATTTTTCAAATTCGTAATTATTTTGAATTTATTTAATTTTTCGATATTCGGAAATTTTTCAAAATTTATTGATTATATCAAAATTTGTAATTTTTAAACTTCTGAAATTTTTTTAAATTTGTTCATTTTTGCATCAAATTTCCCTAATGTATCAATTATCAAAAACTTCAAATTTTTATAAAATTCGTAATATTTTCTATTTATCAATTTTTCTCAAAAAATCCATCGATTCATCAAAATTCGTTCTTTTCTAACTTTGAACATTTTACTGAAAATGAAATTTTATCCAAACGAACGATTATCTACTATATTTTCATTCGTATAATTATGACCATTGACCATTTAGTACTGCGGGAATGAAAACATGCCTATACAAATCTGATAATCTGATAATCTGATACCTCAGTCAGATTACTACACCATTAAATTGCTCATCGATCGCGTCATACACGCGTCCAAGTACCTGTAGACCAACATGCATTGACATAATTGGAACCGGGGTCTCCAAGTCTGGCTCGAGTTTACGTAATAATATGACATAAGTCTCTCTCTGCATCTCAGTATATCGCCATCGAATCGTCAATCTGTACGTATATGTATTTGTACAAATATAGATAGGTACCTATTATAGGTACCATTATCTAAAACATAAAGAGAGGGATCATTAAAACGAGCGTCAACGAGACGACATCGACTTACGAGGAGAGAGGTATCATAATATAAAATTAAATGCACTAAAAAACAAAACCAAAGATATGAATGAACATCTCCATCAAACGCACGACGAATAAAAATTAATTAACGCGATATAAAAAACCTGCTGTCTACTTAGACCGTATAAAACAAAACTATTATAAATACATATAAAACGATCTATCGATATCATCGTGTAATTCGAGACGCCTGTAGCAGTATCATTCAGTCACCTTAGCCTTCTACCCTACACCTTTACCATACTGTTGGGACAATGACGTTCGAACACGACAATTATCATCGCGGTCTTCATAATCTGTACAGGTAGATACATACAAAAAAACACACAAGTTTCAATTAAGGATACGAATACGATAACGTATGAAGTTGAGAATTATCCTCATTGGAGAAGAAAAAAAAATGGTGTTCAGTCTAATCTAATTACGAGGCGTACCCATCTATGTGTATGTGATGTACGTAGATCTCCTACGTAATACGAGCGTTTCAATTATCGCGTAGTCGTAAAAATGAAAAAAAAAAAAAATGAAAAAAAAATCCGGACGATATTTCAATCTACGTATAATACTATTATGAAAAGATACTGCTAATTTGTGTAACCTTCGGAGACAAATACGTCCAATAATGACACTTCATGAAACTTACATATTGCCTCACAGCACTAAATAAATATACACAGTACATGCGTATTGCGTACCAATCGGTTGTAGTGAGGTCGTAAGACACAATGATGTAGTGAGGTCCTGAGTGTATATTCATTTTCTTATTAATGCTGTATGTCCAAATCGGTTTTTGATAAAATTACGTCAACACTGTTATCAAGGGAATCGGTGAGTTGATTCCCAAGACACAAAAAATGGTCGAATTGATTCCCGCGTTGTTCTTACGTATGGTCGAATTGTTCCCGCGTCGTTTTCATTTATGGTCGAATTGATTCCCCCCTCCTTTTCACTTACACTGAGAGAAATGCGTAGTATAATGTACTAAAGTATTAATTAATATAAGTATGTAGATATATATTGTACTTTTTACAAAAAAATGTAAAAAATACTCAACACTTCCCATAAATTACGAAATTCTATTGTAAGAACTACTGTATAGTAATTTTTACGAGGCATCTTCGTATAAAGTACAACGCTAAATTGTACTATTTACTAAAGCATTTAGTAGTTACTACTTCATAGTTACGTATTTCAGCCTATACTAAACTAGGTAGTAGTTACTACTTCGCAGTTGCGTACTTTTGAGTCTGCATCATGGTGGTCATGTTATATAGGTGTAGGTATATGTGTTGTTTAGTTTTCTTTTTCATGACTTTTTCTGGTTTTTCTTTCAAAAGATTGAGTGAATTAAACCTTACGGGATAATCAATGGTGTCGATCGCGATGTGTTAACTGTTCGTTAAACTGCGAAGTAGAACGTTCGAATAGATTGTGATTGTGAATTTGTGATAGACAACGTCTAACGAATGTAAATTGTAATTATTTGATCAATATCGTATTGCATTCGAACGCCAAAATATATTTTTAGTTTGCGTTTGTGCTGTGCTTCAAAATTAAATATCACTGGCTGTTGAATACTACCAGTTCGATCGGAAAAATTAAAAACTGAGAAAATTTTTTCATATTCAATTTTTGCCTAACTTCAAAATTGAAGGGGCTATCACAGTATGTTGATTTAAAAAATCGCTAAAAAAAAATTGATCATGGAAATGGATAGAGGGTTGGAAATTGAGCAAATTTTCCCTTGTAGCCCCCTGGCTCTAGCCCCTTCAATTTTCAAGATAGACAAATGGTGTACAGAATAAAATTTGCTCTCTATCCATTTCCATGATCATTTTTTTTTAGTAATTTTTGAAATCAACATGCTATGATAGCCCCTTCAATTTTGAAGTTAGACAAATTGAATATGACAAAATTTGCTCAGTTCTTAATTTACTACACATCCCTATACTTCAAAATTTTTTTAAATTAAATTTTTTTCAAAAATTGCATTTGTTCCTTGAATTTTCAACATAGGCAACCACTTCACTAACAGTTTTTTTTTTTAGTGGTACCTGGTTATATCCAAATTTTCAGTTTGGCAGACCACTCATCGGACACCCTGTATATGTATATATATATTTATTTTTTGACATCGCTAAAACCCCCAAAATCGGTGTCTACGGACCCCAAAACGTGGAAAAAAATTATTTCTGACCAAAATTTTTAAAGTCGAGAGTATCGCAATAGCCACAATTTTTTTCAAAGATTTGGCTAAAAATGACAAAAATTAAAATTTTTCAACTTCCAACAAAACAATCGTTTGAAGGGTCCAAATCATGGTAGAGTCTGACTTGCTGAACAAGAATCTGCAATTAGTTTTTTCATTTGGCCATTTTTGATGATTTTTTCACCTCACGAAAGTCTTTCAATTTCACCAGAATATCGCAATCTGCAACTTTTCGACCCCTTTGTAGCAGTCCGAGTTTTGATCCAAGAAGAATGGCGGTGGTCCAAGGAGATGCAGAAACTCAAATTGCACCTTTCAAACTTATTGTGAGATTTCTCACCCCATTATAACTGCATCCCTATCGACAATTTGGATTTCAGAATGCTAGCATATATGCTAATATATAATTATGCTAATTGCTACTTGAATGCTTGGATTATCATTATGCTAGTACAATGCTAGCATTGTGCTAGCATGGTACTGAAATGCTACAATTTATTAGCATTATGCTAATATTATGGTAGCTCATCGACAACAAAATGCCAGCACTTTTTGGCGACGTCTGCATTGCTCGATACGTACTGGAAAAAATTTACAAAATTTGTCGTATTCTCGAAATTTGAGCTGCCGAAAATTGTTCAATTTTCGTCTCTCGAATGATGATAAAAAATGGAATAAAATCGATCATCGAAGATGGGAAAAAATTCCCATCGAATGGGATCGAGACAATACCCCAAACTATCTCGATGATCTGACTTGCCATCTCGACGCGTACGTATCGAAATTGGAAACTGAAAAGCTGCCTTAGCAAAAGGTGACCTCAAGACTAATTACCTAACTGTTGTCAGAGCTTAATTGTTTACCGACAGAGGAACGAAGCGACGGAGGTTACAACAGACGGTATACGTCTTACCTACTCTATAATAGCGTTCGCATCGCCGTAGGTACACACCAAACCCCTCTCCTGCCCCGGGCCAGCTTCGACAGAAGACAATTTTATCGCGATCTAAAGCACAAAAAAAATAAGAAGAAAAATTATAAAAAGAGAAAAACCTATGACGTCAGCGCGACAATCACTTCGATGGCGGTGGCATTCGATTGTATATTAGCGTGAACAAATTCCCATCCCATCCGCGAGTCGTTCGGGAAAAAACATACTAATTACCGTAGATACGTATCACGTCAGCGAGCCCAACTTTGTAGTATCGACCCCGCCATCCTAATCACGGCCCCTTATAATTATAATACCAACGGGCTGGGTTCGCATATACATGTAAAAATCGTACTTGTACAGTAAATGGTGACTCTGCGCGCGGAGATAGCACGTATCTTAATTTGCATAAATTATCTTCCACACCACCGTATACTGGTTTGCGTGCAATATGGTTCATCGAATCGCGCACTGTGCTCGTACATGAGCATTTATTTTGGAGAAAAAAGTACATGCATGGACAATTGGACACATGTACATTGTACGTATGTGCGCAGATACGACTCGACGAATATCTCTCTCTCTCTCTCTCTCTGCCTCTCTGAAGACATACTTAGGTGAGTGTATTACCTGTCCATGTCGTCGTCGTCGTAGTGCTCTCGATATTGTCCGACATAAAAGCAATTTAACACGCATATAAACCAACTTTAATGTTACGCTTCCCTTTGTCGTTTTTGACCATAAAATACGCACCTTTGAACTCGTTCATGAATCATCTCATCGTATAGGTGTATGGTCCACGCCGAAAGGTGTGTAGATAGGGTATCAACGCCAGCCACGGTCTCTCCGCGTACATAATCGTTCGAGTATACACGTATAAATGAAGACATGAGAATAAAGATTCACTCTCCGGTATTGTGCTGATGCTTTCTCGTAGCACCGTTGATATATGATTTTGCGTCGTATAATACCGTCATTACCAGCGCATAATGGGTAAATTATTACTATACCGTTGGCCGGCGCTGCAGCATCTCATCTAGTCGCGTTGCTCGGTTTCCAGCCCAGTTCGGATTTCTCATCCTTTTTTCAGCGACAAAGACACGACGACACGATAGTATACGTACGTACGCGGTATTATTCATCTTATGTCTTTCCGCATGTGATACGCGATGGCAATGACGACGAGCTTTTACTGGTTACGCAATTTCACGCGTCGTGGCTTACTTGGAATTGTCGAGCCGACCGACGACGGTGTACTGTACGTATGTGTATTAGAGCCCGCGCTCTAGTAGCGTGTTAGCGCCTTCCAAATCGGCCGGCGTTTAATTACCGCGCGAGACGAGAGGCTCGCCGCGAAATTACCTCTTCTCGGTGGTTTAATACGCGGATGGTAGCTTGGTGGCTCGTTTAGGTCCTTTGATACGCGTCGTTAACGGCGTCGAAAATGACGGCTTCTCTTTGAATTTGCGGTCGATGGTTGTTTTTTTTTTCTAAAAATATTATTTTTATATTTTTTTGGAAGTTCTTTTTTGAACTAGAACTACTGCGACGATACACGATATATTCGTCAAAGTCGTAACTTCGGATGAATTTTTTGGCGTAGTCGAAGGCTATAATATGTTGACTTGCCGTGGCAGCGTAATACAATAGAACGAAATTAGTTTCGGATCCGCAATCGATGTCCTTGGAAAGCGTAAATTCCGCACGAATGTGACCATTTTTAATATTAAATTTTCTCCTAAATGGCACGTTTTAGATCGTTAAATATCCCGAACTGCAAAAACAGTTAATCAAAATGAAAAACTAGGCCCGGATTCGACATCAGCGACCTTGAAAACCATGGAATCGATATGTATGAGAATTTTTTATCAATTTTTTCTAAAATATCCCATTTTGGGGCCTCTGATAGTCCCCTCCAAAAAAAAAATTACGAAACGGGTGAAAATTGATCGAAGGGCACAGAAATTGGATCGATGGTAAAATTTTTCAAGTGGCATAATCGCCCTGAAAATCGATAAAAATTGTCTTTTGAGGGGTCCAATATTGTGTGTGTGGGGGGGGGGGTGAAAATTTTGGAAATGACAAAAATTTGGCGTGTATATCGATTTCATGGTAATTCGACGTGCTGAGTTCGAATCCAAGGTTAATTTCGAATTTTGACGATCGAGAGCCGCATAAGGGGGCCGAATTTGTTCCAGAATGACACGTGTTGGGACTTTGAATATCTCAAACTGTAGAACCACTTGGTCAGAATAAAAAACTATGCCCGGATTCGAAATCAGTGACTTTGAAAACCATGGAATCGATATGTATGACGATTTTTTATCAATTTTTTCGAATATGCCCTATTTTAGGGCCTCTGATGCAACCCCACTCCTCCTTAAAAATATTATGAAACGTTAAAAATGGATCGAAAAGCATAAAAATTGAATGATTGAAACAAAAAATTTGACGCATAATCGTCCAAAAAATCGAAGAAAATTGGCATTCAAGGGGCCTAAAATTAGACCCCGAGGGGGTAAAATTTTTTGAAATGTCAAAAATTTAATTCGACATGCATATCGATTTCATGGTAATTCGACGTGCTGAGCTCGAATCCGACGTTAATTTTGCATTTTTAGGATCGATATTCTCATCAGGGTGGCAGCTCAGAACATTTCATTCTAGGACAGAATAAATGAATCTATTTCCCTCATTCTACATGGAAAGATTCAATTAGGTACCTATGCAGTCCACACTACATTCAAACACTCTGACAATCCGATGGCCCGGCGCGAACTCAAACGCACTGCACGCATCACACAATTACCTATGTATTTCAATCTCTATACACTGGCGGCAGTGGGGTCGTCCAAGCCGCTTGTAAAAATGTAAACGTAATCTCAGCGCGATCGGCACAACGTGCGAGAGCCGAGTGCGACACGACAGGAAAAATTAATAAACACGGATATTACTCGAATTTAACAACAATTAGGCGTTGTACGTGTATTAAAATCTGTTGTACCTGTCACATAAACACCACTGCTGAGCTCTCCCACTTGATGGACGAGTCCAAGGCGCGTCGCTCGCGGCGGGCGTAGGGTATGGCTATGGTGTGTAGTGTGTCTGTGTACCTGTGTACCTTGCAATGTAGAAATCGTCGTCTCGATCAAGATGCGCCGTTCGCTCAATCACGTAGGAAGACCACGCCGCGTCTCGTCCCTTGCACATATTTTATAGAATCGCTGTGAAAAGAAAAAGAAAATGATATTATACGTTTGTCTACGGTGTGCGGCGACTCAATCGTACATACAGGAAATCGACCGTAATCTGTATGTATGCTGCGAATTCTCGCCCATTAATACTTACATTTGGTGTAAAGGTAGTCAAAATTCTTTCACGTATATTTAATTACGCCAATCCATCAAAGTGCTTATTTTGTCTACCTGCGAGTTTCGCCGTTCACCATCACCGTATATCCCTCGATTCGGCGCCTGGATTCGTGAATTAATCAATCTGTACTTGAAAAAATCGGTGCCGCTATCTGTCGCTCTTTGTCCGACCTGCTCGATCAAACTGACTGGAATGCGGGTGCAGGAGGGAATTCACATCGAAATGATACATAGTACATAGCGATGACAAGATCAGGGATCCTGTCTGCCAGACCACTTGTAAAAAGACCAAATCGTAAATGAAAAAAACGCCAGTTTGACTCGCGAAATAAAAATAAAAGACGTCATCTCTGCCTACGCAATGTATACGTCCATGGTCTCCGCATTTATGCAGATGCACTTGCAATACGAGTATGCCTATCAACTTGCTCGCTATGTACGAGTCTCGAGGCAACCTGTTAAGTAGCGAATCGGATTTTATTGCGGAAAACCTCAAAGGCTCAACCATTGGTGCCTTAGGTATTTTTTTTTCTTTTTTTCAACCACGCTTTGCACCGCATCCACGCACTTGTCGTCGATGCAATAAAAAAAAATCAATTATCTTGCCTCGTATTTATGGTAGATCTGTTAGTGGTGTCATCGTGCGCATGTAAACGACTCCATGAATAGCGATCGCAAGATAGCTACCTTTGAAGAAAAGTGATGCTCGCTGGGGAAGGGATCGTTAAAAAAGGCGCCCGCGCCCTCCAGGGTTGGATGGAGAATTCCTGGCTCCTTTATTTCGCAAAAAGACGAATCAGCATCGTTACCTAATTTACCAAAATAGTCAGTGCTATGCCAACCCGCAATTTTACGTCATAAATTACCCACAAACTAGGACCAGAACTATATCAAATCCATCGAATATTTCATCTATACCAAACCCAAGATGACGAGGAAGCAGAAGAGGCAGTAAAATTCGCCTTGAAGCGTCTCATTCAATGTCAATGTCAAAAATATTTCAAACTCAGCTCGCTAATTCGTCCAATTTAATTTTTTTTTGGCCAATTTGCGAGATTTTTGACCTCGACGAGGATCACTTCAAGGTCTCCTTTGTATCGTTTCGTTTATTTTCTATTTTTTTGAACAAGTACGGCGCATTTTCATGTAAGTCTAAGTACTGCACCGCTGCGTACTCGTCAATGTCTCGATATGCGACAGCGATACTCGAGAGCCGCCCCAGACATTCACCCATGTCCTGATTAGGTTTCTATACCAGTGTGTCTGCCTTATGTTGAGTACAAGGACATTTCATTAATTTATAGCGTCATTGATGAATCGTACGTACCTACCTGAGCGTATTTTTGGAGTCATTTTCGTGAAAAAATATTCATTTTTGGGGTGAAAAATAATTTGTCGTTGTTTGTGTCACGAATGTTATGACCCCCTCCCCCTCTAGTGTCCCTGGATTAAGAACAGATAGCGAAATTGCTCCGATGGTACTGCATTTTTACCAATGAGCAACACTCAATAATGAGGAGATGAAAATATTGATAATCAAAAAATCAGAATTTCAGTTCTGCATACTGGGTATTCACAAACAAAGAGACTAGTTGACGATTTTTCTGCTGTTTCAACTTATAAGAAGGTAGAGAGAAGAGTAGAGGGGTGACATTTTTGAAAATCATTTTCGAAAAATTATTCAATTAATTCCTACCGGTCTTATGTTCGACAAAGCAGGCCTAAACATTTGAAAAACCAGTTGCGACCGAAAATTATCCAATTCATTTCGAAAACAACCGGTTGCCTACGTGTTTGCGCATGAGCTAAAAAATTTTGACTCACTTAATGACGCGATTGAAAATTTTTGTAAACGGTTGCTATCGGGTTCATGATGTATTTAACGCAGTAATTATTCGTTGAACTGGTTGTATTCAAAGAATATGAATTTTGGAAGCATTTGGATAAACGAAATGAAAATCAGGAGAGGAAAGATAGCTCAAGTAATCGATTTCAACCAGTTTCCCAATTTTCAGACCCCCTCCCCCATCAAAGGTGGTGCAAAAACTGAGAAACTGGTTTTATTGAAGATGAAAGTTTTGGGGTTTCGTGAATGAACTCCACCAAGGTACCAACTGTGGCAATTGAAAAGTATTAGAAACCGGTTCACTGGATTGCAACCAATTGTTGATAATTACCGAAAAATTTGGTCTCAAAAGAACAAAATTTGCAAGACTCCAAAAATTGCAGATGTTTCGTCTTCTGTAATTGTTGAACCAATTCAATATTTCTTCAAGAAATGACTGGTTTCCAAACGTAAATTCCCCTGTTGGCAACCAGTTCTCATTAATTTTATAAAAATTGAACCTACAAAAAATATTGTGTAACGAAATTTATAATATAGAGCTTGAAAAACTCAACATTTTTAATCTTCAGAATTTTTAACCAGTTCAATAGTTTTTGAGATATTAACTGGTTTCGAAACGTAAATTTTGCACAAAATCTCAGAATCGAATTAAAAAAAAAAAAATCGGAAATTAGATCCTCAAAGGCTCTGGTGTGGTAAGGGGATCATTTGGCTTCTGGTGGAACTTTAGCAAAATTTTTGTGCTTTTGGGACTTGTCTCCATGAAATGTGATTTTTGGACGCGAAAGCGAATTTTTCTTTTCTTCATCTCGAAATAGTGGGGTAAGGAAGAATGATAAACTGTGTGTCGACTGTCGAGCATTGGCTGTATTTTGCCTCAAATCCTAAAAATCCGAACCTTAGTCAACTCAATGAAACGCCACACTTTTCTTTAACTTTATTATTTTTATACAACGTAATTATAAAGCCTTAACTCATAAAAGGAAGAGAAAAAAGAAATAGACGAATTAAAATACTCAACTTAGGAAAAAGAGAGGGGAAAAACTAATCGTAAAAAAAATCAAAATCAAAAAAAAAAGAGTAAAATACAACAAATACAATTCATAATAATATAATAGTAATTTACACAACGTTGGTACGTAAATCACAACAAATAAAAAAAATTAAAATTATAAAAAAAATTAACATACAAAATAAAAACCATCGCATCGTTTTGGAATCAAGGACACCTCGATAATCACTTTTTTTATACAAGTCCCAGGCGCAGGTATCCTTTTTTTTTCATAATTTCACCCCTTCTAAATAATTACGAGATATGGCTAATATCTATAGTAGTTCTGAAGCTTCGTATATTTTGATTTTCCATCATGCTACATTGTATGCATAAAACCACGAACAATTTTATAGCAGACTAAAATTAATCGATTTGTTCCTTAATGAACTGTTTTTTTTGGATCGTTTGTCTTTTTTTTCGTCGTCGTCGTCATCGTTCGTCCTGCCACGTCTCCTGACCTCGCTCGCGCAACCCGGCCCTGAAACCTTTACGGGCTCATTTAACGTTGCTTTTCGTACATCAACGAAAAAACAGCCCCTACTTGAACCCCCTCCCCTGCCCGCTTACCCAACAAAACGGTAACCTCGACACACGGTATCAAGAAACGCGCAGCAGCTTTCGACAGATTATCACAACACCCAACGAATGCATCGGACTCACGCACACAACTACTTCCAACTTGCACAATCTTACCCCTTTATTAATTTTTATTAAAAAAAAAATTAAAAAAATAAACATACGAAAGAAAAAACATTTTTAAAAAAATAAAAAATTAATAAATAAAAAAAAATTACTGACGAATTGATAGGAAACTTGGGAAGGAAAAATAAAAGAGAAGTATGCATAAATAGTGTAGCATATAGAAAATTTTCCATTTTCATGGCACTGGAAAAATACCTAATAAATTATATAGGATAAGTGAGTTTTTTTTCCCTAAAAATAATAATAAAGCACCCAAATTTTTTGATTACGTCTTTTTTTAAAATTAAATTTATCGCAACGAAACTTTTTTAAAGCTCGTTCGAGCGGTTATACCTAAAATCTCCACGTATACGTAGCGGTTCTGTTGCAACTGGGACTGTGTATTGTCCTAGAAAAATGAAAATTACAAATATTAGGTATTTCCAATCACTCCGTTGGTCATTTCGTTAGGAATAATTAAAAGAATAAAGAAGCTGGTAATTAATCGTTAGAGATAGTACTACCTACGCTAAACGAATGATAATTCATTATTTATTATCACGCTTCACGGTTGGTAGTCAGTCGTGAATTTTACGAAAATATGCGCCTCATTGACGCAGTAATCGCCCCAAAAACCAGTGTCACTCGCTCTCCATTCCGCGAACTGACCACACGTTTAATACGTAAATTCATCGAGAACGCCAATCACCCGGACGAGGCGACGAACATGCACCTCGTCCTCGTCTAATATGTACTATACGAGGCTCATATGGTACATTGTACTACAATGTACACGACGTGCTGACACCATTTGTATTAGTCATTACTCAAATTACCATTATACGTAAGGTTGTATTATAATAATTAAGTTAATATTAAAATGGTTATGCTTACAATAAAATTGTGAGCTGGTTGCAAAGAATTAAGGTCTATAGGACACAATGCAGCAAAGATCTGATCTCACCGCCACCCACATCTACAACACACACACCAACATACCATGTGTGTTAAAAAAAAATTACTAAATTACAGATGTCCTACATACGGTCGTGCTGGTTATTTATAATTGATTTTTTTTTGTTCATCGATCGTGGCCCAAAACGTAATTTTTTGTTTTCAGTTAATTTTGCACCTTTCTTTTTTCAATGCGTTGAAAAAGTTGTGAACAGAAGGAAGTATAGTCACTTTGCTACCACGGTAACGTTAACATTCCTTTATATACGTACATACAATTATCGTCATTCAATTTCAGTCGAAAAATTTATACGTATGGATAATTGGATACGTGTCAGGCAAAAAATAAAAAATAAATAAAAAAATATGTAAAGAATCGTGCAAAATTATGTACACTGTGAATTATACGTATCGTATGTTAATTTTAGGACAGATAATAAGAATAATATTACGAACGTTTCGGTGTGTGTAGCAAGTGTAGTTTTTCCACCAACTTCAGACCCTCAGTCTCAGTTCCCTCCTCCCCAAGAAAACAGCATTACTGCTAACTCCAGATGTCGATAATCCTCCCAAAAATTTAACTACAAGAAATTATGAAATTGGAACTTTTTGGCATGTTGTAGTTTTTAAATCAATTCACCAGCATTTGAAGTAAGTACTTATTAACCCATAGGCGGAGATAGACCATAATTTTTTTTTTTTTTTTTGGGGGGGGGGGGGG
>FIZT01009575.1:0-23192 GCA_900065295.1 Paracoccus marginatus
TGTACCATCCATGCAAGTTTGAAAAAAATCGGTTAAAAACTCGCGAAAATAAAAATTCTCAATGGGAAAGTTGAAAAAAATAACGTTTTGTCCCATAACTAGGTGCAGGGGAGGGGTAGGGGGCTGAAATTTTTACCACGGTGTTTTCAGACCATAAGAAGCAAATTCTATCGGTTAGTTTCGAATTTCAGCTGTGGGGCATTTTCACCTATGTTATGCGTCGGTAGTTCGGTACCCTTTAAAAAATTATCAAACTGATTACGTACAGTTCTAGGTCCATCTTCGACTCCCTATTTTTTGTCATGCATAGGTTCAAATTTCAAGCTCATCAATGAGGTCACCACTATCACGCTAACAAAAAACTTGAAATTCACTTCCTCAAACTTCATCCATCCATCTAACGTCCGATAACTCGAACATTCGAACAGTTTATTAATATTTACACACTTTATCATACATACAAGCTAACATGAACGAAGACACGAAGAGTCACCCTTCCCTCTCGACACTTCGATAACCCATTTTCAACACACAAAAATATCGACACAGGAACTGCAATCTATATCACCACGCCTCGAGGAAAGAACTCACCTAGATCATGTTTTAGAGAATAAAAAAAAAAATCAGCTTTCTCAGTCACGCATATCGTATTGTTTAAAACAACCGCACAGTACAAATTGAGCGTCATCATATCGTAATACACATGTATACTCATTAATTACCTAAACTATGTTTACATTTTTTTTCAATGGTCAGAATTTTACGTGATCGGCGACGCAGAACGAAATAATAATTCTATGCCGTTCGTCGACACTGACTTCAGTTCAGACACACACACACACACACACACACACACACACAGTCACACACGTACATAAAGATATCCGTCACATTCGTCTATCTTTTTTCATCTTCAAACATAAACATATGTACAATTGTACCTTAGAAACGTGAAACCAGGGTAAACAAAGAATTGGGAAAGTTTTCGGGGCCAATAACCCGTCCGAGTGAGTTTACTTCGCCCAAGCTTTACCAGGCTTTACACATTTTTGGATAAAATTCTACGAAACTATCAACGGTAACGGCGATGACGTAATATCCAGCACTTTTTGAAAAAAAAAAATGTCAATTATCGGAATCGTTTGAGCATCACAGGCAGCACCGATTCTTTCGATAATTGTCGATCAGTAAGAAGTTATATTATCTACAACGTGGTATTGTACTGTAATACAGTAATACTGCACCGACTTTTAATAAGGCAATTAAGATAAGCTATGTACATACACCACATAAGAAAGAACGATATTAAACTACATAATATAGGTAGTAAACACATCACGGTTCGACGTTTATATTTCACACAGTAATCGTTAAGCTGTCTTATTCTCACAATCGTTTTTATTAAACGGCGTATCAGCATTCTGAGAATTATAACAATTATTGCTGGGATGTCTCCTCAACTATAATCAGGAAATTATTCTAGCAACCAACTCGAATAATTGAAATAAACCAAATTCATTATTTTCTCCCTCCTATAAGAACAGACCAATATAACTTCACTAGCGCAGAAACAATTACGTTCTCTACAATACATAGAATCAAACATTTTTCTTTGTAATTTTTTTATCACGAACGCGTTTGAAAAATTTCGACATTTTCAATTTTACGTACAAAACTTGAATCAAATTACTTATCAAAAATTTCAAGTTTCAATACACCGCAAAAAAAATAGAAACACACCTTACATGTGTAGGTATATCGAATACCTAGCCCACTTCCTGTAATCCGTTTACATAGCTTCCTGCACAACCAAACCAATAACCAAAGCAACCAACTAAATCCTTACAACCACACACATAGGATGGAGTCGAGAAAACGCGTACAAAAAACCACAAAAGAACACAGGTGCCAGCACGACGCCTACCACCGAGATCGACATCGACAAGTGCACTCCCCTGAAAATGACTAATCGCCGAATGGTTTCCGTTTAGCGAACGTAGTCGCAACGCAGGAATAGGATCAGAGGTAGATATTTACCTGTAGTTCGTACTGCGTGCTTGGAACTTCGGAATTCGGAAAGGATGATGGTAACTGGTGATTATCCATGGCAAAAATAGTGCTTTTAGAACCATTAAAACACTCTCCGTTGGGCAATAAATTCGAATTACAAATTCGATCAATTTTGACGAACTGTATTAACAACTACGGCAAAAATAATCGACACGAACATGATACGTATTACGTATGTATAAATGAAAACCGCACTACATTCGAATACGATGGCTGAACACTTTTCCGAGTAGAAGAATACGAAAGGCGAGAAGAAACAGAAAACAAAACCAAAATCACCACACACGCGATACTTACGATAAAATTACACACAAACTCAACTCGTCGTACTAAACACAGTACACACTAAAATCTGAATATAAACAAAGCAAAGCAACAAGTTTACAAACAAGAATAAAGCCGGCTTACGTAGTAAAAGGTTATCAGTGTTGCCTATTTATAAATTTTCCAAGATATAAAATTTAAAGAACCGTCTAAGTCGAAGAAATTAGAATTTAAAAATCGCGAATCAACTTTCGGTACTCGCGTTAATAACTCCGGCAAAGTAAAAATAAAAACAAAACAATCGGCTGGAATGGTCGAATCGAATAGAAATGCGCACAATAAGTATCAGGGTCCAGCAAGGGTGCAGGTAAGAGATAACCTGTTTAGCGCTTTGTCACCGCGCGATACAAATACACTCGCAACATTCCACAGATTCCGCAGGTACAACATGCAGATTCGAACAACGCACAGTTGGTATCATTGATTTCACGACGTAAAACGGCGAAAGTGATTCACCAGTACCAGCGAAAAGCGAATACAACAGAGACAAACGCCGAACAAATTGAAAAAGAATCGCCCGAGCAAGCGGTTCAGAGTATACTGACACAAGCTGATACACCGAAGACCGAAGGTTGTCTCAAGACAGTCAAGGTCTCTTCTTGCAGTGACGTCATAAACCAGCTACATCTTTGCTGGAATGGGTACTGAACTGGTACATGGAAAAATGATCTTGGTGGGAGTATTCAGGCAAACGATGCTTCGTAGTTTGTAGTTCGTAAAGGTGCTCAAATATGACACGACACGACCCCCACCATTTTTTCCATAATTTAGAGATTAGAGCTGGGCTGGAAAAATTAGAAAAATCTGTATCCACTCTACTCCAGAATCCAGAAATGATGAAATTAGTTTGGCTTTGTGCTCGATTGTTTGCCCCGTGCTCGTTTTAATTTTACAACAGCTTTACATGAGACTGAGACAATTTTTTTTTAAAGCATCACAAATTACAGCCTACTAATTTCTCATTATCAATTTATGGAGAAATTATTCTACCAAGATGTAACTAGAAAAACTCTCAGTCTCAGTTTTAATAATAAAAATAGGGGAAAATCATTGATTTTTTTTTTTTTAAATGCAGCACAAATTATCGAATTGAAAATTTTTTGTAACTTCGAAAAATGTTCAACACCGGACACCGGCTTATAGCTCTAAACGAGACAAATGAGAAACAAAAAGTTGATAGAAAAATTTAACAGAAGTGTGACAGAAATGAATAAAATCACTTTTCGAAAATTTAGAAGTATGAATAAATCAAATGCAAAGCTAAACTGATTCCACAGAAATACCTAGAACAGAAATCAAGTTCACTCGTCTCGTTAAGCATTAAACACTAATGAATAAAAAGTAATAATTGCGGAGATTTTAATTGGCAAACGAAACAGAGTATGAAAAAACTAAAAGTAGATAAATAATGTGAATTATTCATCCCTCAATCGTCTCAAGACTGATAGTGAAGCATACATCAAACCATACTTTCAAAAAATTCTCACAACCGAAGTTGATTCTTCAAAAAGCAAGTATTTTATTTTCTTCCAAACAAATACTTGAATATTTTCATTTTGATGTTTAGTTTTTTTTACATGACACGTACTTACTCGTATAGTTTGAAGTGGTGCACCGATACCTGCGCACCTATAATCATACGAGGTATTATTTAGTTTTTTTTTATCAATATTTTCGAAGAAAAGAGTGAAAAATAAAACGAATTTTTCACGCTCGTTCTCGCCTAAACTAAGATTAATGACCCATTACCCCTCATGTTTACGCCTGTAGGTAAGCGTAGAATTACCATTACTCCTGCCATTACCGCGGCCAAGACTGAGCGCGGTGTATATTCACCGCGCGAGCAGGAGAGATGCTGTCATTAAAATATAATTCAGTTTTATTCCTACAATATTTCAAGGTTAACAAGACATCGGAGGAAATACCTTTGAATTGGATGATGGGCGCTTCCGAGCATAGCTGGCTGCCTCGGAACGAGTTCGAGAACGAGAAGATTGTGGCCTGCGTTCTCTGCCGAAGGTACTGGAGGTCCTCTTACGAAGGTCCGGCTCCGAAGTAGAACGAGTTTTAGTCGATTTTGATGATCGACCGAACAATTTCATAGCGGACAATTTTTTTCCACTTTCAATCGTATGCACGCCTCTTGAACAAATTAACTGCCCGTTTCGCGTTACGCACTCAAATTTCGACGGCGACTTTACCGCAACGCTTATTTCAGAAAACTGCGCCCAATTAGTGGGTGCGTTTCGCATCATTTACATACGTCTCTAGCGTCTAGATACGAAATCGTCAAACCAGCTTGTTCCCATGGGACAGATGAACAACAAACACATTATGCAGATGATCTTTTTAAGTGGTCGTCATTATTAAATTAACTGTAAAACTGATTAAACTTATCTTCAGTAACACGGGTGGCGTTGCTGTTTTAATTATCGCAAACCGCGTCTCATCAGCGCACATTTCATTCATGTTTCGCGAACCGGTTCCTATAATGTGTAATTTTCGAAACGAACCCCGGTAAATTTCCTTTCCTACTTGTACTACGTGTACTCGTATAGTTTTATCTTAAACGTTTTGTATCTTTGAAAATTTCGTCTTTTATAAAATGCATTTTCTATGTACGATTATGATCGTTTTATACAGGTTACAAATCACCCAGGCATTCACAAGCTTTCAAACAACTTTCAAAAAATACAAGTAAATTCCATTAACCTAGCGCGCGTCTATTAATAATCCGAATCTACTTGAATTAAAAACTCCGAATAATAATTGCAAAATTGCATTGTGCTCCTATGGTACGTGCTCCTCATTCGAGGCCGTACACCGACCGTCCACATCATTTATCATTAATTGAATAGAATTCTTAATTACTTACTTCTTCGACGACTTGATCTTCAAACAATTCAACGGCTTTGTCTTCGTTTAAATAATGGTTTATATTTTTTATATCTCCGAACTGGTGGGAGTTGCAGAGTGGTTTTTCAATTGTACAATAGCACGTGGAATTGAAATAATTATTCCCGTTAGTCGTATGGCTCTCATAAGTACCACTCTCGTAAGATTGCTTCCTCGGTGTCGAAGAACACGACGATACTGTTGATATGGAAATTCGATTTCGTGCTGGCAATTCCGGCCTGCAAACAGAGATCGGGTCAAACGCCTTCGACATGTTTCGATAGATTACTCATTGAATCTACACGTTTGTTAAATTGCATAACGAAAATTTTCCAGGGGAACTATTGAAAATTTCAACACTGTCACCGACCGCCGAGTAATAAATTAGATAATAATATGAACTTTTTTGAAGTAAGAACGAATCAACTTTTCAAAAAAATCAAAATAAGAAGAATAAGATAGAATGTAAATAAACAAATGAAAAACCAAACGTCCCATTCAAGATGATAACATTATCCTTATTTGAAATTACGTATGTAGGTAAGTTATTTTGTAAAGTTTGCGTGAAAAAATTCAACTTAATTTTTCCGACATTCGGAAAACTATTAAAATTCTTACATACCTGAAAGTAGAACAACACGAAGAACAATAACACACGATAGATGGTGGAGGTGGAGGAGGAGGCGTGTGAACAATGTATCCTATATTTGAAGAATACAGCAATATGGCGTGTTCGGATGTAGTATCTTTTACAGATGGACTGGAACCGCGATGTTGGTGACTGTTATCCCAGCAAAGGTGACAATCGATTTGAGGCGGTAATGAAGATCCATTGTACCCACATGCATCATCCTTGTAGAAGCTTGTTCTGGAAGAAACTTCACGCTTCATTTTCAATTGTTAAACCTGAGCGTAAAAGTACAAGCATAGTTGAATATTATTTGCCAAGAAACAAGCAACAAGCATCGATGTGGCCAAATACCGGTGGGCATTTGAATGACAAAAGCTCCGAAAGAACTTCTTTTCGCGATTCGGTATGGCAAAAAGTACTGATTAAGGAGATTGTTATAAAGCTATTAAATCTAAAGAATGTGACTTCGGTGTTCTGTATAGGATGGATCAAATTTACAACACCCTATCTTATTCTTTAAACAGGAATTCGGTACCTGCTGCTCAAAAGTTATACCACAGTTCGAAAAATAATAATAATAATGAGCACAACAAACATAAATAAATGAACGTAAAGAAAAATTTCAACTACTTACTTCGCCGGCATTTCATTTCAAATTTCATCCTTCAAATGTCTTCACCATTTCACCACTTCGTCGGTTTTATTCATTTTTACCAATGCATCCACACGAATGAATTGATAACAAAAATGATTCATTTCCAATCATTTGAATAGTGCGTCGATTAATGCGTAGGTTCACACTTAATTGTTTTTTATGCCAAGGCGGTCAACGCGTTTCACAAAAAGCACGTGGGTTCAAAATATCCGCAAGCAATTTCGCGTGCTAAAGCACTATAGGTGGTACTTGTACACAATCATACGAATGTTCAAAAACTTCGATTGTTGTCAAGTTACTTTAAAAGCACTAGATGAAATTGATCAATTTAATTTCAATTACTTCCGCACAATGGTATCAGTAAAACCTTCAACAATTTTATAACACACGTAAATAGAAGACGCGAAAATACTGATCGGCTCAAGCTTATCGCACTCGTAGTCTGTTCGGATTATCGCAAAGTTAATTAGTAATCAAATTATTTACCGAATTTAACTTTCGCCGTATATCAGGTGTTGGTTTCGTCATTCAATTAAATCGAAATTACACCGATTCAGCGATCTTACATTTTCAAATACGGCTAAATTAAATGTTTGACCACAAAAAACCATAAAAATGAAAGAGGTAAGACATACAAACGAACACTTGTCTGCTCACGTGAACTGAGTCATACATTTCTCATGTACCTAACCCGGCAAGTCCGCTCGCGACATGAAATTACGAGTACGAGATAAAGATAACGTAGAGTCGTAGAAGTATTTTAGTTAGGTACGGTACGGTAAATAAAGAAAATGCATGAAACATTGCTCGTCATTTTTAACGTTCTGGGAAGGGGTTACGACGACGTTGAAAAAAGTAGACAAAATTCAACAGATGTGGAGAAGAATGAAGCATAAGACGAATGACCGGCCGAGACAAACGTTTGAGTGCTGGTCCTTGAACGTATTTATGGGAGATTACCGCATCTAAATAGCAAAATAAAAATGTTCAGATTTGTTATAGGAGAAAAGAGATATTACCAATGTTACACACAGTAACTACAGTAGGTACATACATAATCTATGACAAAAGAGTCGAATAACTTGAAATGAAAATAATGTAGTGTGAAATTGGTTCGATACGATGTGCTGGATAAATCTAAATACGAGTTAAAAAAATATTATAAAGAATTTCAGAACTTTTTCGCATCGGCCAGTAATTTGGACACCCTATCTATTAGATGAACATCTCACTCAAGTGAAGGTACTCAGTTGATATTGCAATTTTCATTCCATTAATAAATTATGAACCTTCATCGGTACATCACATTAGGTACGGTTACAAAACAATACCGTGAACCATGATTAAGATCTCAAGCTCTACTGCTACAAAACAATTATTTTTTGTCGATGTTTGAATTTAGGGAAGCATAATTTTTCTACTTGAGGAAAATTGAAAAAAAAAACTCAGATTAAGAAAAACAAGTTCAATTTATTTCAGTTATCAAAAATATTATACATAAGATTTATGTAATAAATACAATATTTATTTTATGAGGTTTTCTGTTTCTTTTTCTGTTGCGGCGATTTACCTTTTTTTAGTTCACGTTTCAGTAATCTTCTTGCAACGTGTTCGGTATTTCCTTCGAAGATTTCATTTTCTGGCAATTCGGGATTTTCTACATTAGTTTTCTTCCTACGTACTTTTTGCTCCTTCCTATGAGCTGTTTTCTGAGTCTTGTATTGGGTTAATATTCTCCTGGTCTATAGCAAAATTTTCCAGTAGTAAAATAGACAAGAAAAAAAATGCAAGTAAATGAATAATTAATCATACCTTAGCAGGTGTTATATAGTGTGGATTTTCCCATAATGTTGCTCCGCTGAAGCTACCTTCGAAAATTTTTATAGGATTGAGAACATATCGTGGTCCTGAAAACAGAGTTGTAAAATAAAAACGTTCTTTAGAAAATTTGGAAGAAAAAATATTATGTACCTATTTCGGCTAACGCTCCTTGCTCAGAAATTATTTGGTAATTACGGCACCATATTCTGTTATCTAGGACTGAGAATGTAAGTACATGATCTACGAACGGTTGACTTTTCGGATGGTGATTAGGAACGCCAAACACCTACAAACATCAACATAAATTTAAAATAAAACAATTTTTCTCCTGATAATAAGCTACGCAGAAAATATTACTCACTTGCACAAAAAGTTCTCTTAATAAACTGAAATGGGGATGTTCAATGAAACTATTGTCGAATGATAAAAGCGGTCTCGAACCAGTTAAGCAATTTCCCGTTAATTTTAATTCGCCACTCGTATAAACTGCGAAAATTCAACATTAAAAGATATTCAATTACAAGCTATCAGAAATCATCAGCGAATAGATACGTACTACTTTCGACTGAAAATTTGACAGATGGACCCACAGGAACATTAGAAATCCACATGTACAAGTCTCTTTTCAGTCGTCCTTCGAAAAGAACACATTTGTTGCAGTTTCTCAGACCGCACATCTGAAAATATTTATCATGAAAGAAAACGGTGATATCAAGAAATCGACATACAAAAATTTCAACGTACTTCGTTCACTTCATTGAGGTTTTCTTTTCTTTCCATTTTATTGCCATGTCGAGAATGAGGCATTAGCCTTTCAATATCTTTCATCAGATGCCGGTGTACATAAGATATTCCTCTAGTAGCCATCACTAATACACGTTGACGATTTATCCATTTTTCCTAGTCAATTGAACACAATTACTTTTCTAAAACATTCAAAGAATGAGACTTTAAAGCATAAACACGAGGTGTTTAACTTACTTTTTTCGGAACGGGATCATCTGACATCCGCACTTTATTCGTTTTGGGATTACTTTTCTTAGACATTGTACCGCCTGTATAAAGTTTCAATTACTAATGATAATTATGCCGGAATAAATACTTTCATCAGAAGTTTACAAGCATTAAAACCACTAAAATTTAAAAAGTTTGTTCAACGGAAGTTCAGTTGATGATAACACGCGAATTTCGACGAGCATGCTTGTTTTTTTTATCACACATATCACACACACACAAATTTGTAAAAACGGTAATTATTTGGTAATTTGATAATCATGAAATAGTAGGTCATTAAGTAGGTTTATTGATTCAACTTTGAGTTTAAAGCAAATTTCATAAATCGAAAGCTAAGAAATAAAATTCAAAAAATTCAAAACTGTTGAAGTTTGGGAATGCAAAATTTGAAATTTTTTGAAAAAATTTCCGATTCATGATGATTTTGTGTAATTTTTCTTAAAAGTTTTAGTGGTTTTTCAAAATGTCATTTGGTTTTGGCAGTACTTCGTTCGGAACTCCTGCAACAACAGCCCAGGGTTTTAGTTTTGGATCGAACACCGCTTCCCCGGCCAAACGTAAATAACAATGTAATTTTTATTTTCTCATCTGGTGAAACACTATTATGTTTTTTAATTTTTCAGCATCCACTTTTGGAATTTCGTTAGGTACACCCAATACTACCGCAAGTACTGCAGGGTTCGGAGGATTTGGTAATCTAACTTCCACTGCTCCAAGCACTGGTTTCGGTGTGTTTTTTTTTTCTTACCTATATGATGTTTTACCTTTACTACTTACGCTGTAATATTCCTCGATGGTAATTTAATAGGAACCACTACTAACACTGGGTTTGGATCCTTTGGAAGCGGTGGTTTTGGGGCCACTTCAACAGCGCCAAGTTTCAATTTTAATGCTCCTACCGTCACCACACAATCTTTGTTTTCAGGATTTGGACAAACTCAGACAACCACAACTGGTTTGTTACATTTCATCAGAACGTTTTAATATGTCTTGATTTTTTTTTTCATTAACTGCCTTATTTAGGTTTTTCTGGATTCAATTCTAAACCATTCGGTGCAACAACACAGTCATCCTTTGGTGGATTTGGAAGTGGAACTTCATCATTTGGAACATCCTCATTCGGACAAGGTAAATAATTGTCTAATTATCACATAATTACTCGTATCTTCAACATTTTGTTATAATATTAAAATATTATACTCTTTACAGGTTTTGGTCAGCAAACTCAGCAACAGCAACAACAAGCTGCTCCTACGAATCCGAATGATGCGTTATTCACATCAGTATATAGATGCAACATATTTGGAGATGAACGAGACCAAATCATAGGAAATTGGAACTTACTACAAGCTTTTTGGGGCACTGGCAAAGGTCTACCCACTGGATTCATACCGTGAAAAAAAGACTGTTTGTTCACTAATTCCCTTTTATTAACAGGATATTATGCCCAGAACGGTGCGTTTTGCGAATACAGCCCTCAAAATATTCTATGTGGGCTGAAGACTGTAGGATATAGCGTGAAACCAAAAACTAATTCTTCAGACGCTATTGTAGCCATTTCCATTAATAAGAAACCGGAAGACATACGGTAATTAAAATGGTATTTTTTCACCACGTTCGGTGGTTTATTTATTATTAATTAATTTATTCATTTGTAGAAATCAACAACTTCAGTTTGAATCAAGTGTGAATGCTGTTCTTGGAAATAAACCCAACGTTACCGTCCATGTTGATCGTATTACATCAGCACCAGGATCTAAATCATTAGTGCTTATCTATGTTCAAGAAAAAACCCCTAATGGTATAATTCATTTTTTTTTTAATTTCATCGAATAAAACTGTTCGAAATTAATGTTGATTACTTTGCAGGATCAACGAGGCGTATTCCAAACAATGAAATATGTAGTTATTTATTACAGCCTATGCAAAAACAGCAGCTTGTCAATTTAGGTGTCGATAACGTCTACGCTTACGTAGCGCCTGCGGAAGAATACCTGGAAAATCCACCTGCAGGTAATTTCGAATTTCACTGTTCTATTATCAATCCTTCGAATTGCTTTTCAAATAAGACTCATGTTATAGGTATCGATGGACGAATCTGGAAACAAGCTCAACTCGATAATCCAGACAAAGATAAGTTTTTACCAATTCCTATTATTGGATTTAGCGATTTATTATGGAGAGCCAAGTGCCAAGAAGAGCAAGCTAAACTGCATGAAGCATTATTAGACGGCGTGTCTGAAGATATTTCCAATATGCAAAGAGTTCAAGTTGCTACGAATGTGAAGCTTAGCGAGCTGAAACAAAAAACATTGGAATTGGAACACAGAGTGTTGAAAGTAAATCACTTTCTTAATCGCTCCATAAAGTAGAGTTCGTCGTTTACATAGGTATTCAATTTTATTTTTCAGTTGATCGTGAAAGTAAGCAGAACTGGTGCTGAAGGTGCACTGCCTTTTGGACCCGAAGAAGAACGAATGAAATCGAGACTAGAATCTTTAGAAGTTGCCTTCAATAAACCGTCGGGAATTAAAGTAATTTTTTAAGAATATTTCGTAACGAAACGATAATTTTGGGTATTTTGTGACGTTCTCTTTTTTTTTTCTAGGATCGTCTATCGCAAATAATCACTTCTTTACGGATGCACGATGTCAGCAATGAAAAGCGTTACGAGTGTGACGTTGACGACAATATGATCAATGATCTCAAAGATGTAAGTATCCAAAATAAAACTATTTCTCGTTTTTATTTTGGCTAATTTTGGGCGTTTGTAGTTCCTGGCTTTGGAGCAAAAAGCGATTCGCGAATTAAAGGATGTTCTGCAAGCTGATATTGCGGATATGAAACTAATGGAAGAAGAAATGAAGAAATTTCAACTTATTCAAGCGACCTAATCTTGCTACTTGTTGGTCTTATGAATTTATCTCTGTGATACTTTTGCAAATGAACGCAAAGGACTATTTTTATGTGAAAATTAGGCAGAAAACGTATCAGGTACATCATTTCATAATTCCATCTTTGATTCGGTGTAAGGAGAAAATTTAGGATATACCGCCCGTCTGTAATTCAATTTTGAAGAAAGTTTTTTTTTTATACTTTTATAGTAAACATGCTGTAAGTCTAAGTGATGACATGTAAAAATCGAATTTTTCTCGGATAAAAAGTTTATTATACATACATTTTAAGAAAACTGAAACACATGTGAGAAAATATTCAAATAAGTTAATAATTATAAATACTTAATTCAGTCGCAGTGAATTCTTAAATCTAAAGGTTCATCTATAGTTACGAATTTGGCTCTAGTAGTTTCTATCGATTGAGACGCGTTGTAAAACTGTAACGCTGTGACTGGTTGTTGCCAAAGATAAATATCGTTTAAACGGTAAGAAGGTAAATAGGACATCATCGAAGATAATTTCAAGTTAGCATCTTCGAGTAATTTTTTCTCATTACATTCAGTCGTAGAGTCGGCGATGAATTTTATTCTGTCTTCAATTATTGACGATTTCTTATCGTCATTTTTCTCTAATTTTGGTTTTTCATTATTTTCTGTGAACATACCCGCAGAATGTTAGCTTTGGAAAAATACGCGAGTAATTTTTCGCAAGTAAGAAGACCTACCGGTTGTGACTGGATAATGTTTGTACGTTTTTACGTGTTTTCTTAATGAACTAGGATCGGTGTATCGTTTCGGACAACCAGGAATTTTACATGCGTATGGCTTATCTACTGTGTGCGTTCTCGAGTGTTTGAATCGATCGCTTGAATTTGAATACGCCTTACCACAACCAGGAACAGTACATACATAAGGTTTCTCTCCTGTAAATAGAAAATTTCCGAGTTCAATTCGTTGTACTGATTAGCAATTTTGACGAGAACAGATTCAAAGATACCTATGAGTTGAAATTGATATTTTTCGATAAAAGTAATCGTAGCATTTACCTGTGTGAGATCTCGAATGTATTTTCAAATTCTCAGCTCTGCTAAAACTTTTATTACACTGATAGCAATGATGTGGTTTTTCATTAGTGTGTGTTCTAACGTGTACCAACATTTTATATCTGAAAACAAAAACCTTCGGTTAAATTTTTTGTAATTTTGACATTTTCGCTTTTTAGAAATACAAATAAAAATACCTAGCATTGAATCCTTTGTCTCCTCGGCTACAATCGCTCCAGCCACAATAGAACATACCTCCTTTGCCTGGACTAGCGTGTTCTTTGGCTACATGATTCGAAAGCATATCCAAATTATCAAAAGAGCGATAACATTTAGTCCACCTGAAAAGTATCGGTATTAATGTCTTTATTCGTTGAACCATTATTATGATGGTATGTATTACTTTAGTATAACGGTGTCACCTTGGTATATAACGCTATATGTGTTTATGCTGGTATTAGCATACTTATAATTACGATTTAATGTGAACAAATCATACGAGCACCTTACCTGCATATTAAAGGTTCATTATTCATCGAAGTTAGGTCAGATTCTTGGCTGTTGTAACATGATTTATCGGGCTGAAATTATAATAAAAAATTTACGTAAGCATTTTAGTACTTTTGTGTGGCTACGAAATAAACCAATGTACTGAAGTACTGAACTACGACGCAGAGACAGTTCGAGTAAAAGATTTTATGAAAATTTGAATAATTTAATTATTTCTCCACTTCGAATTTTTATCACGAAAACGTCAATTTTTTTTCTCAAAAAAAGAAAAAAACATACAAGCGAGGCGTGTATTGGTAGGCACCTAGATATTATGTATATAAAAAATCCTAGTTCTGTTATTCGATTTGTAAAAAAAATTAAAATGACAAAAATATCTCTGATAAAGAACGTTTAATTTTGTAGATACTAGTTGATGAATAATCAATTGGAATTTTTTTTTATCTTTGGTGAGCATAAGAGCAATTCATTCGGTAAGTAGACCAAACGGCTTGAAAATATGTAAGTTAAACATCGAATAATTTAATTAAAACTTCTTACCTTTTGATCTAGTAAATAAGGTCGAAATAAAATCACCATTTTGGAAAAAAAACGTAATACCTATCAACTTAATTCGTGAACAAATATGAACGAAAATTTATAAGTTGAAGTGCATACGAATCAAACGTTCGAACAACTTTGTTTCGGTGTAACTTCTGTACTCGTGAGACGTCTACGCGTTAATACCTCGTCACAACCAGTTCCCGCGGACAACTCTTTTTATGTAAGGTGGGGTGCTGGCGGGAGGACGAAACCTAATAAACAGGTGATAACCGCTAACATGAATGCATTTATTGTCGAAAAAAATTATCTGTATCAATACCTCATTAAAAGAAAGCAAAATTTTTTAGCGAATTCGTCGTAAAATGACAGGTAGGTAATCAAACCATTCAGAAAATTAAGGTAAGGAAAGGAAAGGTATCAGCTATTCTGTTTGGTCCTTTTCGAATCCTTCAATTCGTTTGGAATATTTTGCAGAAGTCATCAAAACACAGGCTAATGTTTTAACCTGCGAGAGCAATTTTCCCACACGTAGCCTAAAATTACGTATCTACCTCATAATTTAAACCTGCATGCTGCGGTGTTTTCTTATTAATTCGAAATCAAGACCCAAAAACATCCCATTTTATTTTCCTACCTATAGGTGTAGGTACCCGACCCGGCAATTACGTATTATAATTAATATAGATATTAAAATGACTAAATTCATTAACAACTACGCCCGAAGAAAGAAACAAAAATTATAAAAATATTAAAGAAGCCACGAAAAAGATGAGCGGTCTCGGGCTGGTTGGGTTGGCTGTACAATAATAAAGGCTGGTCGTCTTCGCTGCCGCCAGACCCGGTAGTAAGTGATTTTTATCTTTTTGTTTTATATTTCCTGTTTAATTCTCGTACCTTTCTGTTGATCACCCGTCGGTTAAAAAAGATAAACCCAGGTAAGGTAGGTAGGTATCGTTTACACTCTTTTGTTTTACATTCAACAGCGATATAGGTACTTAAGAACCTGGTACGAGTCTAGCGAATTCGATTTTCGCTTGAGAAAAATGCTGCTAGTGCTGGTCCTTAACCTAAATTTTTAAAAAGTGAAATCCATTCTGATGAATTGGTATCGCTTACCAACTTGGATAGTACGCCCCCAACAGATCTTATACCTATTCGTGATTTATCGCGTCATTTGGGAAAGAAAAATTAATCATTTCTGTACTATGATGCGCCTGCAATTACCTTCAACTTTTCAGTAATAATGATGCACATTATGTACTCTTGAATAACTCAGCAGGGGCATCTAGTCGATGTTGTGTTACTGAGTCAAACATCTCCTAATGTGACAATTTGAAAATTTCCACTAATGGGCATTGCTCGTTGAAACGGGCCGTATAAGTCAGTATGTAATGTAGAACTAAGGTTCAGAACGGGTTAAAGGATTAATGAACTAAATCTTTGTAGGCACTTTTTTTTTTTTTTTTTTTTTTTTTTTTTTTTTTTTTTAGTTTCTGTTTCTACTGTCTCGACACAATAATTTCCAAAAATTCCAAAATATCATGAGCGTTTTCGTGATAGGTACACTTGAACTTACACGGTAATCTTCCAAATAAGATTCTTTGGCAAAATCATTTTCCACACTCCTGTTCATATTCTGACCTGAAAAAGTCAAAATATTAACCAACTCATCAACAAAAATGTTTTAATAAAACCCTTATTAAAACGTAAATTCGCATCGATATCTCGAAAGTAAAAGAACCTTGATAACCGCTTATCGCTCATTAATTCCCCATGTATGCTTGTTCATTCGCCGATTAATTAGACCCCCCTTGAAGTAAACACCTTTATTTCAATTTATACCCCCCCGTTACTTGCGAAAAACTGGTAAGTCTATCAACATTAAACAAACCTACAATAGGATGATGGTCTCATAAGTATATTGCGTAGAATGATGGAATATATATTCGTTATCGGAAGAACATCATCGTCTCTTTAAATGAAATGTGATATTAATATAACATTGATAAAATTGCTATAATTTTACAGAGAAAACAGTAGGTTAAAATATTGACCCTTTTAACCATCGAAATCCAGTTAAAACCAGTTTTTAAGATTAACTCGAGTCAAAGGTGGCTGATTAAATTAGAAAATAATTTTTAATCAGTATTTCTAACGATTAAACTTTTCCCGATCTCGTCTGCGTGTGTAAGTACGTACACGTAGGTCTAGGTACCCATTATATCATGTACTGTACTTGAGACTCGCTACGTAAGTAAGTAGCTATATCACTGCGTATCATTTCGGTTAAATTACATATAACAGATGCTGGGTAATTAATAAAAATGTTTCGAACAAATTCAAAACATCAATAAAACGATGGCGAGAATATTTTAGCGTAAGGAATATTAAAAGTTACAAGTAGTGGAAATTAAAACTGGTTCGAGAAGATTATAAAAATGAATTGTCATCCGCTCCGCGCGTTGCTACCGCGCGGTCAATATGCAAAATATTTCTTTATGGCTGACCTAAAGGTGTAGATGAGTAAAGAATTCACCTTTCCAAATACACTGTAGGTACCTATATGTATTGCCGACAAAATGGCCGTTTCATCGACTTATAAGAAGAAAAAACGGAAATGAAAAGAACAATAAAATTGAAATGAAGCACTTGCTCTCTGTATTAATATGTGTGTATGTGTAGAGAGTAGAGACCAGACCAACGTATTCGTTGTTTTTCCACCTTTAAAATAATCGTCTACAAATCAGCCTGTTACCCTGTAGGTAGGTACTAGGTAATAGATGTGTTATTGTAAAGACGAAGAGTAGCACGCGTCCGATGTATGTTCAAAAATACAATTCTAATAGCGCGTGTGTATTTTAATCGACATCATGGAATAGAATCGCCACCAATCCATGTACCTATTATTTATGTGGCTTGCTCTTATACGAATGCAACGTTTAATATTTGATTCAAACGAGTTCATAGTTTTTATAGGCCTTTTACTGGTAATTTGAGTTTGTTCTATGGTTATCGTTGTTTTATATCTGAAAATGTATAGCAAGTAGGTATGTGCAAGATATACAAGGCTGTTGCTTGTCATTTGATACAGTATAAAACAACCGTTTCCGAAGAAAAATAATACCAAAGATTGGACGACTTCCTCGTGTTCCCACGACCCTTGTAACGTTTATCTGTGAATCAGTTCTGTTGTATTAGCGTATCAGGTAAAGTTTTTAAAAAAAAAAAACTAAAATTCACGATTCCACTCGGGCTTTTTATAGCGCTTTCAACTTTACAGCCAGTTTAAAATAAAAGAAAAACCAGTAATTTTTCTTTTTAAAATTTCATGTAGCTAACCTAATCTATGGAATTCCTGCAGACTGTCTTATTTTTGATTGAAGGTGTCTCTTCAATCTTCAACTTGTAGACATATTGACACATCGACACATCTGACGTGTCATATTAGGTACCTAATAAGATAGGTGCCTAAAATCTGAAATGAGTACCTACAAGATATACCAACATAATATGTGTTGTCTATATAACAGGACATGTAAGTACCTACCTTTCCTATTCCTACTTGCCTAAATACCTATCAGTATCGGTATATCACTTTCACCTTAGGGCCGCAAAAGCTGATTTAGCAGCCTTTACATAAGTACCTATTGCAGGTATACTTAATCAATACCAATTTATTACCGTCGGTAATTTGTAATTGATCTCGTGAATAATATACCTACCTATTTATTTGTATTTTAACAAAAATCTGCTTAAATCTAGTAACTCGGTACTTACTGTTTTTTCCTATGTTCATCATGCAGTATACAAAAGATAAAAAATTTAAAAAACTACAATAAAATTACAGTAGGTATAATACCTTACGAATCTAAAGACACTGAAATGAAAAATTCAAAACATTATTACCACTATCGCACACCGTCGTACGAACAGCGTACGCTCCACATTTTTCTAATTAAACAATGACGTTTAAAAAAACGACACCGTGAAATCTTACGGTGTGGTCTGAGCGAATGACAAAATGCAGCAAATAACGTGAAAAGCACAAGTCGACGCCTCCGACAGTCGACCACCCGCTGCTTTTTTTAAAACGCCGTTTGTGGTCTGAATGAGTTTTTATATTAGCTTCCAGTGTTACTGTTTTCACTTAATTTGACAATACTCTGCCCCGAATTAACATTTTTGCGATGATTTTTGTGCGGTAATTGGGAGAACTCATCGGTGTATGGATTCGTACGTACCAATATTTCAAACGACTGATGCTGAAGCAGTTAACCTCTACGGTTTCCTTCGCTGTTGTCGCCCCGTGTGAGTTTACCTTCAATGTATTACCTTATACGTACGGGTTACGTGCTAGTCATTTATTCTTTAGATGAGTTTCCGCACTATTTGATTTATATTGGAAATGTTTGAAAAATCATTACCTATTTTATACTTATATATCAATGGTAATGGTAGCGAAGAGAAATGGTGTACTACAACCTGCGCGAACAAGTAAGTCGAGGTAAAGGATATCGCAGATGTACAAATATATGGCGATGTGTATAATTTTCAAGACATCTGCAGAAGCCGAAGCAGTTGCATAGCTGTATGAAAATTATCTTCTTTGAACATTTGTTGAAATGAAAAAACTTGATTATTATTGAGTATAGGTATATAATAAATTGATTTACGTTTATATTGTGGATATAAGAAATTCTGGTCTTCGTATGCAAATAAAAAAATTCGTTTTGAGAAGCGAAAAAATGTAAATTTTTCAACTCAATTTTATTTTGTAGGTACAACTCGATTACGCTGTGCTACATCACACCCAGTAGGTAGGTACTACGTACCTGTAGAACTCCAGCTACTGAAAAAATTACACCTACAAACTGAATACCAATAAAGTACCCTGTTCAATCCACGCTAGAAAAAAAACGGCTCATTAACTGCAATTGTATAGCACTCCTCAGATCGCAAGCAAGCCGTATAACGAAGCACACAAGATATACGAAAGCAGAAGCAAGACCTCCTGCAGCTATTCTTTTGACAACAGGTGGTAGCCAAGCTGAACCTGAATTCAATGCCGTAATAACGTCTTCTTCCTTTACTCTTCTTTTTTTTACGGATGTCTAATAAGTATAACCCTTCTACTATTGTTCGTGATGCGGTTTGGTATTGGGTGGCAGGTCTACTGTGTCAGATGAATTACCACTATCAAATAGAACACTCCGCGTATTCATACTGGTTCGGCGTCTTATCTTACCGACTTATACGCATTAGTTTCACTGTCGGTCTCGCATTACTTGGTTTTTTTTTCTCTTCTTTGTACGGAGTAATTTCTTCACAACGAACCGGTATGGGTGGCCTTGACAAATATGGAAGATTTTGTTCAAAAAAAAATTAATTTTAAAGTAACACATTTTGAGTAGTATGCACCACGCATGCTCCATCCCTTGGAAAAAAGTACAAGACGTTTTCCTATTATTCGTTGAAGAGAATGAAGAATGCTGAGCGTAAATATGCAGTTATTGACAAACTACTTCATCATATTTATTCAATTTTGAAATATTCATCTACTATACTACTGAATTTGTCATTAAAAATTTATTCATCCATCCATCCTTTTTTATTTAGAGCTAGATGTATAGGCCTAGATCTACGGTCAATTCAAACCCTTATTATAGTTGAATGAACCGAAATAATTTACAATCACAATCAACTTCGAAAATTTTTCTAGAATTCCCAAGAAAATTATTGTTCATTATTTGGTCAGACAAATTTTTTTGAAGTTCAATTGGGTTCCTTCAGTTGTTAGGGTAAGCGCGAGACTGCAGGACTGCTCTGCTTACAAGACTCCAATCCATGAACTCTGAAAACAATAAAAACATTAAAAACTAGTACAGTAGTCCGTGCTTTTTCGTTACTTCCTTCATATGGACTGATATGCAACTCCATTACCTGTTGCGTATGTATAATACTCTTTTCATTTTTCATGAAGGACCAAAAAGATTAAGGAATGAGGAAAAGACAAAAGAGGCTTTTTAAAGTTTTTAAAATTTAAAATTGAAAAATTAAAAATTCCAAACAGATTGCACTTTCTGAAATATATTTGATTGGATATTTTACGGGGAAAATCAGGAAAAATAAGCCATCATTATTAAACAAATAATTTAAAAAAAAAAAATTAAGAAAATTAATAATAAAAAAAAATAATGCAAACCATCCAACCATCAAACACTCTTCACCTACCTGCACCAAATGCCTGCACACTCACACTCTGCAGATATTTAAAAGAATGAATACAGTACTCACAGCATAAAATTCTCTTTAGAGGTAATTTCCTGAGAATTTTTCCCTTTTGTGATTCTATTGATGCTTTTACAAAATAAACATCTGTTTCCTAGTTTGTTCGAAAATTGAGATATTTTTAATTCACGAACGTAAATGGAACAAATTCCAGGGTATTTATGCGCTGGAAAATTGAATCGAATACACTTAAGAGAGTTGTAGGATCGTACATTATAATGCATCACACCCGCAGATAAGCTTTTGAAGTAAGTATTATTAGATGTGCATCATAACCTTGTTGATGAAAAGCTTTCGTTAAAAGCACATATTTTTCAGAAACACTTCCATTTGAAACAAGATCTACCTGCCATGGGAGACAAGGAGGTAGAAGAATTGTCTATATGTAGTGAAGAAACAAATTCCGTTTGCGATGAAGAACGAACCAGAAAACTGTTTCAAGCCTGTGATACAGACGGTGATGGATACATCGACAGGTATTAAATGTCTACTCCATCACCTCCATCATCTCATTCTATGCAGTTTTTCATTTCGATGTTATCTTTTCAGTCATGATTTGGAAAGCATCTGTCGAGAACTGAATTTAGAAAATTGCATCGAAGGTCTTATGCATGAATTAGGTGCCGATGACGACGGCAAGATCTCATTAGAGAAATTTTTAAACCGTAAGATAGCCTTACGTCCGGAAATACATGCTTTAAAGAAGAAACATTCTTCTAGAGATACAAATGATTATATTCCTAGTAGTAGCAATAATAGTTTAGGTGTGTAGATGGTAGTGGTTTTTGCGCTGAAATAATCTTGGCCGAATATTACAAATAATAATGGTTATTTAGGTAAACATGACTGCTGGGAGTTTGACAGTGGGGCTCGAGATCTCAGCCCAGAGCCAAGTACGTTACAGCGATTAATTGACACCGCTGGTGGCAGCGCTAATACAGGAAATTTATTACAACTTGCCAATAAAGTACGTGTTTCTTTGGTTTGATGTAAATATGAGATTGTATCGAATTTAATTTTTATTATTATTTTTAAAGCTTCACTTAGCTGCTTTAGCTTCCTTGAGAGCAGAAATCACTGAATTGAATACCCGTTTGCAATCGGTTACTGAAGAAAGGGATATTTTAGAAAATGCTTTGAAAAAGTGTCAAGTGAGTAAGAAATCATTCTCGACAATATGAGTTTATTATAAACTAATGATAGAATTTCAGAGGTATAATTTGTTCATTTCTTTTTACAAAGGAGAAATCAGAAAATTCCATTATTCAAAGGTACGAAGAACAAATCACTGAATTGCATTCTGTGATTGCGGAGCTTAATAAAAAATTGGATTCTCAGCGGACCAGTGTAATTACTGAAGAAGAAGATGTACTTTCAGGTGTGTAAAAACTTTTTGTGTTACATTTATTCGTTATTTGTTTACCGACTCTTGTTTTTAATTTCAGAAACTGAATATTATCAAACGAATATAAACGCACAACAGTCTATCGAAAAAGTACGTTCTTTCTGATTTCTTACCTTTTTTTTCATGTATTAATATGTACGTCCGTCGATGTTCTAAATTACGCAAAATTTTTAGTCAAAAAAAGAAAAAGCTTTGGACGAAAAAGAAAACGAAATGAAACAACTTTTGCATCATCTAAATCTGCAAAAAGAATGCGTTTTGAAAAAAGATACGGAATTAAGGCAGACCAAAATGCAACTTAGCTCTGCTTATGACCAAATTGAAAAATTGAAAAATAAGGTAAACTTGATTATATGTGCTAATTTTTTACTGCGACTCCTAGTTTAATGTTTTCTTGATAATCGTCATTCTAGTTGCGCGAATCAGAAAATCGAAGATTAGCCTTGAGTAATTCTCCAGAATTACGTAGAAAAGTTTCATATTCCAGTCAAGTGCGGTCAGAAGCCAGTACGCCAATTTTAAAAGTAGCTGAGCGAGTTAGATTACCAAAAATGGACAGATCTGTAACAGGATCTGAGATTAGTAATTTAGGAGTAAGGGTTTCTTTCAAATTCGTGCATTGACAGCTGTTCAGATCTCTATTTTATTCTTATCATTTTGACAGATTTCTCATACCGAAATTGCTGAGCATTTAGTATCCGGGGTTCAAGCCGAGTGCAACATTCAAGAACTTTGTCGACAAGATAAAAAACATTTAGAAATTGAAGCTGAACGGCTGCACTCTAAACTGGAACATTTGAGAGCACAAAATAATACTTTGCATATTACATTGCATGATAGCAAAGAAAATTGTGAACGGTAATTTTATTGAAGAAATTTTTTGTCATACAGCTTCATGTACAGTGATGTTAAGTGATTCAGGAAGTTTTAAGTGGAAGTGGAAGTAGTAGCTTTTTTGAGTGGAAGTAGTAAGTACTTGGAAGTTTTTCCGTATTTTAGGAAGTAGTAGAAGTGGAAGTAGTAGTTCATGTTTCGACGAATTCAAGTTGGAAGTTTTTAGTAGTATTTACAAATTTTCCACTACTATCAACTACTAC
>FIZT01009587.1:0-23080 GCA_900065295.1 Paracoccus marginatus
GTTCGCCGTTCTGATGAAGTCTTTGCTCCATCATTAAGCGATGTTCGATATAAACGTCTAAAGCGTCTTTCGCTGCAACCTACCAGCGAAAAAATTCGTTAAAATTTGCCAGTTTTCGAAATCATTTCAGCAACTATGTATAAGCTTACTTCTCCTTGTTTGTAGTTCGGAAGAAGAATCTGTACAACGTCAGCAAACAGATTGGTGTATCTTCTAGTGTTGGCTAAAACACGATCTGCCAATTCGGGATCAAATTCCTTCAAATCATCTAGACTAATCATCAATTCGATCTACAAACAGACAATCGCCAAATAAAACATCAATTACCTATACTATTTTCATTCATACCCGGAAAAGAACAGATCGGTATAAACTTATACCTGGTCCCGATGAGCGATCTGCGTAAGTTGTGAAGCGTACTTAAATTCGGCCCCATTTGTATCTTTACCTTTGAATGTTTGTAGAAAATCTTGTATTTTTTCTGACATCAAAAAAAAAATGCGCGATATTAAATTAGAATACCTACAAGATGATTATAAAATGGAGAGTGTGTGAATTCGTTATACTTATACTCAAATTACCTTTGTCGCTATCGTAGGTTACTGCTGCCATGACGGGAAATATCGGATTAGAATCAAATTGTCAACACTAATCGCATTTAAAAAAAGCACAATTTTACAAAATATTAATCAAAACTTATTTTTCCATCAAATACTTGATCACTTTGACAAACGAAAAGTCGAAAAGCAGGATGAGTCAGAATGATGGAGAAAATTCACGTGAGGGGGGATTTCGGGGTGATTCGATGGTGTTCACCGTGTTCACGCTATCGTCATCGTCAAAACTTGCACGGTAGCGTTGCACTGCACTGCAGATAATTTTTTTCTCACGCGCGTTCGTTCAGTGTAGTTCAGTTTTATCGTATGAGTGATCTAATGATCTATGAACGAAGTGAAGAATAGGTATTTTTTTTGATGAAAAAGTAGAATGCATATCATAGAAACCCTTATGATCAAAGCCGGCGTCGTTTCCATAGCAACTCAATGTATACTTATACGGTCGTTTCATTTGTACGAATTTATCGTACCCAACGTACCATTTTTCAAACCACAATGAAGTGATAATGAAGCCGCGTTGATCATGGATTAGCAAACATCATGGATATGCTACAGGACAATCGTAAGGATTTCATAATCAAAGTATCAGGTCAGTCATTTTGTCTACTACTTTGAGCATAGTAAAAATTGTTCTTCTTGTCCTATACGTATTTGATCCCACCATACAGAAAATTATTTCGGCAAATCGGTCGAAAATGCGGAAAGAATATACAAAAATGAGACAGTCGATAATTTCCTGAATGACAGAAAAACGCTCCTTCTATGCATCGATTTTACCGGCTCCGATGTTCTCATCGAGCAAAAGGTAAAAAGTTGCCATACGTTGAACTTCGACACCAGTTTCGTCACCTGATTATATATTTCTAGATATCGCCTCAAAAAATGAAAAACGCTTTGGTTTTTTATAAAACTTCACCTTGTGCTGTGACCGGTGACAATATGAACGACGTTCTGAGAATATGTTCGCTGCAAAATCCTCCGCTGGCCAGCTTTTATAGTATTTTACAAAACGTCTATATTCCTGCCTTGTTCCAGGTACGCATAAATGTTTAGCCTTACGTAAGTTGATTTAGAAAATGAATCCAAACTCTTCGAGTGTTTCAGAATGACCAAGATGTTAAAGATATAAAACTTCGGACGTTATTTGAAAATTTGCAAACCGGTTTGAAAAGCGCCGTCGTAGAAAATGGCACCAACGAGACGAAATCATCGCTTTCTGGGGTGTTGACCCTAAAGGACGAATGCGACTACTGGAATTATGTGGTTTACTCGAAACAAACCCACAACGATAAATCGCACGCTAAACGAATTTTACAGATTTTAAATCCTTTGGATACCAAGTATGTTGTGAAAGTCGTGAACTCGGTTTAGATGAATATTTCACGTAGAGAAAATAATTACCTATCTATTCGTTTTTTAAAAGATTTTTTCAAGCTACTAAGTTGACAAACTTGGAAGATTTACTAGAAGATGCGTACAACGCTCTGGATGATGTTTGGAAATTGGACGAGTATAATTTCCCTCAAGAAAGAATGGATAATTTATTCGATATAATAGGTGCCTGTCTACTGTTTGAATATACCATTCGTGGTTCAATTCTACTGAAAATGAAACCTTACGATTTCACGTTCTGTTTTAGGAAACGCCATTTGTCAGATTATTCAAGAAAATTTGAAAAATAAAAACGTTTGGAACGAATCATTTCACGAAATAAACGAGCTGCTTTTGAACGTACGTGATTTAATCGAATTTTACCATTTCATATCTACAGTTCCTCAAACAGTCATTTTTTTTAACGAATCGAAAATCACATTTCTTTTTCAGTGCATTGAAATCTGTAGCAAATGGATGACCACTTGCGATCAATTGACTAAAATAATTTGGCCTAATGATTCACTTCATAAATGGATTGGCGATCCACACAGCCCAAATTATATAAAACATTTTTCGAATCGACTCAGTCAAGTAAGCGAGGACACACTCAATTTTTTAAATGAGAATTTTCTGATTCTTTATCTCTTAATTTCAGATCATCGAAGTAAGAAACGTTCATCAGAATATTTGTCAAATTTTGAGCAAAAAAGAACAACAAGAACTCAACGTTTCGGAAGTTTTCAGCATATTTTCCGGTACAATAAATTTACGCTAACTGAATTCGACTCGAAACTGCATCCTAACCTAATTGAATTTTTGCGCAGATATCAACGCTATTCAATACAACCCTTACACCGAACACATGTGGAAATCAGCTTTAGTATTTTTCGACGAAAACTTGAAACCTCTCGAAGAACATGTTGGCAATAAAATAAAAAATAAATTATCCTCTTGCGGAGGACAAGTATTCCAGGTACCTATAACCTAGCTTCTTTTAAGCTAGAAAAATGAATGCTCTTTTTTGATTTCGATTTTATGTACTTCTAGCTTCTGGAATGCTTCATTCGATACCAAAATTTAATCCAGCGAAACGAGATCCGAAATATGATCAAATCGGAGCGACAAAAATTACTCGTGCTGCTTCAAGATTACATCAACGAGATAACTTCAACTGATATTTTCTCCAACGAAGCATTCGCCAAGAAATTCCCAGTCGAGTATATCGATTTACCGGAATTAATTTTGAAAATCATGTGGATCAAGGAAACCATAAAAAAGGTACGATTTGTTGTAGGTAAACTTTCGCAAAACGTTGCAAATTTTCATATTGGTCAATTTCAGGTTAAGGATATGGAAACTGTTGGCCAAACCGTATTGCACGATTTAACAAATTATCTAAAATTAAAAGAATCCCTATCGTCGTTTATCAAAGAGTTACAAACAAGTGATTCGAACGCCTTCAAAGAGTGGTCATCTGAGACACGTCGAGCCATCGAAAATACTAGTTTGAGGTACCTATTTTCAACCCTTTCCAATGAGAAAACACGAATAAGCTAAATAGAATTTATTTTCAGTTTACGAACAGAAGACCCGGTTGTACATTTCGAGCAAGGAAAATTAATGAAAGTGAATTATAATCCGAAATTGGTTAAATTAATCAAAGAAGTACACCAGCTTCAATTGCTCGGCTACAAAATTCCATCCAAAATCACAGAAGTCACCGAGAAAGCTAAATTATTCATGCAACGAGCCAAAGCTCTAGAACAAGTACAGACATTTTCGACAGTCTTCACCGAAACTCAGGCCAAATCTTAATACTTTTACTTGAATCCAGGTGGCGAATTTCCACAACACTATTGGAGATCGTATGATACCCTCTCAGCGGCCTATGATGTTATCGTCGGCGATGGATTTATCGAAATTGGTCAAATCTGAGAACTCGGTCACTTGGTCCGATAGCTCGGCTGTTGATCAGTACATTTCTCGTCTTCAAACCGTCGTCGAACGATTGGCCACTGAAAACAACGAATTGTATTTTTATCACACGCAAATAACTCAGAAGGTATCGGTATCAGAGACAGGAGTTGAGTTAGGCTACTTCATTAACAGTTTCGTATTTTTTCAAGGTTTCCAGCTTGGCAGATACTGACTTATTGCAAGAGAAATATAAATGGAGGGATACGTTACGCGAGATACGAAATATCATTGCCGAAGTCAATCGTAAAGTGAGTTTTTACCACAGTTTCCTACATAAATCAACTCATAAATGTAAAAAAAAAAAAAAATGAATCGATTTTTTTCTACAGTACTCGAACACAAAAACCTGGCTCATTCATTGGGATCACCAAATCTACAAAGTGCTACAATATCGATACCAAGTAGGACTGTTGAACTTAAATCAGCATTTACCAGAGATTAAAATCGAACTTGTGTACAGGTTTGTTCGTCACAAAGTTCAATTCTGACGGAAAATTCATCACCACCACCACCTCATCTCTGTACTAAAATAATATTTTCTTTAGGCAGCAAAGATTACAATTCAATCCACCTTTGGAAGAGATAAAAAAGAAATACTACAATCAACTGAAAAAATTCATAACTCTTCCTTTAACTTTCCAAGGCGTCTCCGAAGTCTCTAGCTCTATATTTCCGGTCATGGTTAGCAGGTAAGTTCAAATCCCAAGCTTAGCATTTTCCATTCTACTCGTCAAACGTCAAAAATTTATTCGAACCTCCTTTTTGCAGAAACGCAGACCAATTCCAGCAAGTTTACGCGAACGCTGAAAACCTTTTCGAGAAACTGCTCGCTTTGCAAGACGAATGGATCGATAGGGTCTCTCTAGGAGCCGTAGATTTGGAAAGCACTGCCCGAGATTACATCAGAACAGCCGACGAATGGGATATGAACTTCAGAACATCCAAAGCTTGGGGTCAGGAAATTGCCAAAATAGTCAAGTAAAAAATATCCAACCATTTACCACGTTTCTCAACAATTTTTTTCACCCCAATTTACTATCGAACTAATACTTACGCAGCTGCGAACACAAAGTTGAGTGTTTTACGGTAACGACGGCTCCTGTGAGGTCAGAAATCGAGCTTCATAACAACAGATACTGGGATGTGCTCTCTATTACACTATACGCCTCTATAATGATCGACGTCAACTCTATAGAAGAATTTATTTCCGATTCGAAGAAAAAACTAGAGTATCAGCCTCAATCTTTGGACGAGATCGGCGATGCTAGCGAAGCGTACAGGCAAATTGTCGATAAATCGAAACAGGCAAGTGGTTCGCAAAGGGAAAAATATTTCGTTTACGAAATTTTCAATCATTTCTATCGCCTTGCTGACTCGTAGATGCTCGACATGATCGAAGAAATGGATAAGAAGAATAAAATACTGTCTTCTTGGACTAAAGAACGCGTCGGGCAAGTTGTGACTGCTAAACAAGCTTGGAATAATTTTCACACTGTTTTGGATAATCAACAATTCCACATGAATAGACAGGTAGGTGTGGTGGTTTTCGAAACAAAACCAACAACATTGAGTGGCTAGTGGCTATACCCAAGAAAGTGCGACGGGAGCTTATTTTTGGAGAGCAATTTGGCAGAGTTTTAAACGATAATTTTTGTTTAAAATGTTGAAGTTCCCGAAATTGTCAACCCCACTATTTCAACAATATTTTGACAATTTACGATACCAAAAAATTTGACAATTTTTACTGATTGACAATTTCAACGATTTTGAGGAATTCTGTAAATTTTGTGAAAAATTGCCATTTTAAAATTTTTTGAATAATTGGCCAAATTTCATCAATTTTAACGGTTTTGACAATTTTGAAAACTTAACAATTTTTAATGATTTTTGAAAATTTACTATTTCGAAAAAATTTGTGATTCTGAAAAAATTTGACAGTTTTGAAAATTTCACAATTTTTAACGATTTTAAAAATTTGAAAATTTTGATAAGGTAACAATCTTCGATAATTTTTAAAAATTTACTATTTCAAAAAATCTATAATTTTTTCTGAAAATTTTGCCATTAGTTTTCAATAATTTTCAAATTTCTAAATACATATTTTGCAATTTTGAAAACTTTACAAATTTCAATAATTTTTGAAAATTGACAATTTCAGAAATTGTTTCAATTTGACAATTTTTTATGATTATGAATTTTCCATTCAGGTCGAAACTATCAAATCGAAATTGATTAACGAAGCTGATAATCTCGCTTCGGAACTGGAAAAATTCGTTATTAGGTGGAAACGAGTTCGTCCGAAGGAAACCGACCTCGTAGACGGCGACAATTCGATTATAGAAAATAATTTGCAGGTTTTAAAAGAGAAACGAGAAGAATGGAACAAGTTGTACGAGAATATATCAAAAATAAGGTATTCTAATAATTTTTTTATGCATTTTTTTAACCTATAAAATAGCCCATAACAAAGTCGTTCTTTTTGTCTTTCTTTTAGACGGGATTACGAAAAATTCGGCATCCAGGTGCCTGATTTTTCAGAATGTACCGAATTTGAAAAAGAGTTAAAAGAAAGTGAAGATATTTGGGGACTTTACGAGCAATTCACTCAAGGTAAAAATTCTTCAGTTTCAATAATACGAGCGAAATTTATCCGAATTCGGAACGAGATACCTACTTAATTTGTTACAGGAATTCGTGAATTGAGCTCCGAAGAATGGCTAGTTTTTCGAGGTAAAAGTGTAAATAAATTCGAATCGTTTCTGTTACAATGGGAAGAGAAATTAAACAACACCAATATGACACCGTTGACCGCTCGATTGGTGTCAGATTTACAAAATCATAAAGTAAAGTTGTGATTTTTTCCGCCTATTCTTTTTTTTTCTTTTTTTTGAGAGATTATTGTTTGTTTGTTTTTTTTAGAATTTTATTTCTCACATCAAGTACCTTCGTGGCGAAGCATTCAGCGATAAGCACTGGTCGGAGTTATGCGCTTTGTTAAAAATACCATCAAAATCAATCGATCAACTGACATTCGGAGATTTTCTCAAAGCTCAAGATGCAGTTGTCGGTAACCTAGACGCGATACAAGTTCGTATCAGGATATGCTTCCAAACTGGGGCAGATTCAGATTTTTTTAATATTAATTTCTCATCATCTCTGGTAGGAACTGAACAACAGAGCCGCCAGTGAAATAGTCATCAGGCAAGCATTAGCCGAGTTGGACGTTTGGGAAGTCGAATCAAAGTTCTCTTTCATGCCACATCTGGACAGTGGAGGAATCAACATCAATCTGATCAAAGATTACAAGAATATTCTATCAAAAGTGAGAAAACCCAACTACCTAGCTAGCCAATGGCATAAAATAGACACCTTCTAATCGGGTAATTCATCTAGATTGGAGATAACCAGTGCTTATTGCAATCCATGGTCGGATCCTCCAACTACGACCAGTTTCGAGACCACACTTCGCTTTGGGAAACCAAACTTATAGATTTGGACTTTTATTTGAGGAACTTGAACGAAGTGCAAAGAAAGTAAGCCCTTGTCGGAGTACTTTCTCGAGCCATTTTCTTAACCCATTACTTCCAGGTGGCTATACCTCGAGCCTATCTTCAAAAGTGAAACGATGAAAATAGAAAAAGCTCGATTTGAACGCATCGACAAAGATTTTCGGTACATTATGAACCTCATCAATACAGGAGATCAACGTGTAATCAGTCTGTGCCGAGTACCGAACTTACGTTACACCTTGGATACGCTAAATCAGCAACTGCACATTTGCCAAAAGAGCCTGAACGAATACTTGGAGGTTGGTAAACCAAAACTACCAACAAAGGCAGAAAATTTCGTGCTATAATAATTTTCAATCGAAATATTTCGCAGGAAAAACGATTAAAATTCCCGAGATTTTATTTCCTAAGCGACGACGACCTGTTGGAAATTCTAGGCCAAGCCAACAAACCAGAAGTTGTTCAATCTCATTTGAAAAAATTATTCGCCGGCATAAATAGCGTGGTTTTCGATCAAAATAATATCATCGCTGTGAAATCCCTCGAAGGGGAGACCGTATCGTTGAACAATCCTGTCACCATTTCGCTCGATGTTGAGGTACTACTTCAGCTCAAACTGAACTCTCGAATTTTATTGACAAATATTCAATTAAAAAAATTATGTTTTTTTTTTTCAGAACTGGCTAAGTGGCCTGAGCGTCGAAATGCGTGAAACTTTGAGGAAATGTTTGGTAAAATGTTTAAAAGGAGCAGATCCTTTGATATACCCTTCTCAAATATTATGTTTAGCTGAAAGTATCTCATTTACGTCGCGTTGCGAAGAAGCCATCAAACAGAGAAAATTGAAAATTTTGCTGAAATCTCTTGAAGTAAGTTTTGAACCCTCCGTTTGCCTTTTTTAGCAGCGTGGTCATCCTCATTGGCGTGAATTTTCTTCGTAGGAGCAACTCGGAGCTTATACGAGACTCGATTTGGAAATGGAAAATAACAAAGAAACTTCAGTTCTGGAATTGAAGCTCAAAGCTTTGATATTCGATACGATATATCATATCAGTGTCATAAATGACCTCATTCAAGACTCAGTTGACGACGTAGACGAATGGAGTTGGCAGAAACGTATCAGGTACTTTGAAATTACCTCTGTTTAAATTCTCTCAAACTCCCCCCTCCCCCCATTTTTGCAGATTTTACCTAAAAGATGGAAACATTATAATCAAGATGGTAGACGCAGAATTCCAATATTCTTTCGAATACCAAGGCAATGCTCCCAAATTAGTCCATACACCTCTGACGGATCGTTGTTACCTGACTCTGACCCAGGTAATAATCTCTCAGTCTCGATAATTCTCTCATCAACCTGGCTAAGGAATCTTTTTCAACAGGCTATGAGTATGGGACTAGGAGGGAACCCGTACGGACCCGCCGGCACAGGAAAAACCGAATCAGTCAAAGCTCTAGGAAGATTATTCGGAAGACAAGTTCTCGTATTCAACTGCGACGAGGTAAAGTTTCATCGAAAATCAATATGAGAGCAAATATTAATCTTGATTCTTCTCGATAGGGTCTCGATATCCAATCTTTGACCAGAATATTGATAGGATTGGTGAAATGTGGAGCTTGGGGATGTTTTGACGAATTCAATAGACTCGAGGAAGCGACATTATCTGCTGTATCGACCCATATTCATATTATTCAAGAAGCTCTGAGAAGTAACCAGAGAAATATCGTTTTAATGAATAGACAGGTGAACGACAGTCTTGAAAATATCCTCGAAAAGAGTCTCTATTTCTTAATGACGACGATGATTACGTGATTAGATCGAATTGAACCCGGATACTGGAATATTCGTTACGATGAATCCGGTCGGAAGAGGATACGGTGGTCGACAAAAATTGCCTGATAATTTAAAACAACTCTTCAGACCTATCGCCATGTCTCAACCTGATAATTTATTAATCGCCGAAGTCATCTTATTCAGCGAAGGTTTCAAAAAAGCCAAATTGATCGCCAGGAAATTGGTGCAGATTTTCGATATCGCCAAGTAATAAACTAGTAATTTTTACTGCTACCCAAGAGAAAAAGCTAAAAAAAACAATTGAACCATTTTTTTTTTTTTTTTGCGTAATAGGAAAGTACTGTCTCAGCAGAAGCACTACGACTGGGGCTTGAGAGCGTTGAAAACCGTAATAGGAGGTTGTAAAACTGCCCTGAAAGCTAACAAGACATCGTCCAGCACTGATGAACTCGCTTTGGTGGTTCAAGCAGTCAGACTGAATACCCTATCCAAATTGACATTCGCCGATGCCCAACAATTCGACATGCTTCTAAAAGACATGTTCCAGGATGTGCAATTCCACACCATAGACGACCAAGATATTATCAAAGCGATCGATGAAAGTTTCAAAGATCTCAAATTGCAACCTAATCCTCGTCAAGTAAGTCTATCTTGGCATGCAGCTCAAAAAAACTGGAATAATTCATTTTTCATTCATTCAGATAAGGAAATGTCTGGAGCTATACGAGCAACTAGAGCAAAGAATGGGCGTGGTCATAGTTGGACCTTCAGGTTCTGGAAAGTCGACCATTTGCAGACTTTTAAAACACGTAAGGCGAAAATGATGTACATATTTTACATTCGAAGATCGCGATCATTGTTGTCATTTTTTACACTCAGGCTTTGGTAAAACTCGATCGATCCATTAACCAATACACGGTGAATCCAAAGGCGATGCCACGTACTCAACTGCTGGGTCAAATCGACGCAGACACGAGGCAATGGATCGATGGCGTTCTAAGCACAGTCGCTCAACGTGTCTACGCCGAGCCTCCAGGTGAGAGCGTAATCCCATAGATGATCTTCGAACAAACTCGCATAATTTATGGATAAATTTTTGCAGATATTCAGTCGTGGATACTATTCGACGGAGATATCGATCCCGAATGGATCGAATCGTTGAATTCTGTCCTAGATGATAATCGACTGCTAACACTGCCCTCCGGATGGAGAATACAATTCGAGTCAAATGTCAACTTTTTATTTGAAACTCATAGTTTGCAGCACGCATCTCCGGCTACCGTTTCTAGAATGGGAATCATTCTGATGAGGTTTCGAGTTTTATCGCATTTGTTCTAAGATCGATTCGGTTTTGAGGTGCTGACGAGTTATTTTTTTAGCGAACAAGACTTGGATGTGAAATATTTGGTGGAAAGTTGGCTCCAGAGGAAGAGTCCAGAACAAGCTTACGAGTTGAGTCCACTCATCGAAAAGTATTTTTATAAAAGTGAGTCCAAGTTATTATCGTTTGGTTTATTCCGAAGTATTGGAGAAAAATCGCGTCAATTTTGGTACTTTCAGGTCTCGAATGGATTCAAACCAAAGGCGAAACATTAACAAACATGTCCACCGTATCATTGGTGAATTCGTGCCTATCTCTCATGACATACGTTACCGGCAAATCTGAATTCAGCGTTTGTCTGATGCACGGTCTAGGATCAATTTTAACCGTAACAAGCAAAGAACTATTTTTCAAACAAGTAATATACCTGCATACGAGATTATGGATTTTTTCCGGCAATTTTCGACTGAAATTTTACCTTTTAGGTTTTAGAATGGACCGAAGAATTCATACCAGACCAGTCGAGAATATTATTCAGTTACTTCGACAGCTCTCGCAATTGCATCGATTGTTACAGTAGCGATAACACCATAGAGACCTCCGGAGTAGTCAAAACTGCCCAATTTAAATCCTGTATCGATACGTTGAAGACGTGGATGGCCAAGGGAAACTCGTTTATCCTCATAGGTCCTCAGGGATCTGGTAAAAGGTATCGCAGATCGGATTAAATTACTCTAAAATCTTCGAAGAGTCTTGGTTCGTGACCTGGTGCCGATTTTACAGCGTACTATTAGACTATTGTGTGCAGGAAATCAGAGGTATAGAGATCGTGACAATTTGCTGCAGTCCACAAATCACTCCTGGTCACGTTTTGCAGAAATTAACCCAAGTATGGGATTTTATACTTTTTTACGCTTTTTTCTTCGATTTTAATTGGTAATATTTCAGGTTTGCATGTTCGTAAATAGCAATCATGGTTTGGTATTTAGGCCAAAAACATCGGAAAGACTCGTGCTGCATTTAAAAGACCTCAATTTGGTCCAAATGGATAAGTGGGACTCGAATATACTCGTCTCTTTTTTGCAACAGGTACAATAAACATCAAACTGGAATTTTTATCCACCAAATTACGATTGGTTTGAAGATAATTTCTATGATTTTCATCAGGTTCTGACGTATAAAGGATTTTACGACCCGACTCACATGGAATGGGTCAACATGGAACAGATTCAGTTGGTGTGCTCTTTATTATCCTGCGATAATCTGAATCCCAGATTTATCAACTCCAATTATTTGATTTCTATTTGGTAATTTTTTTTCGCAATTTACAAGGTGGCACGAAAATAATCGATGGTTCCTTGAAAAAATCAAATAGGCGACTGGTTTCTCACAAATTTGATCTAGAAATTGCATCCTATTTGTACTGAAGGAACCAGATCATTTTTTTTAGAGCCACAGCTACAGTAAAATAATTTTATGAACGAATTTTACGAATGATTATTTCTGTAACAGGCCTCCAGATCAAGCAGACCTGCAAACTATTTGTTTATCATACCTAAGGCCGTTGAACGTGGCAGAAAAATTGATAACTGTCATCTCTGTCATCATCATAGGAATTTACGTAAAGGTATCTTCGATAATTCTCCATTAAAATTTTTTTTTCAACTCAAATTCAAATTTGAATATTGTTTGAAGGCAAAAGATCACTTCTCCAGTCAATCACATTCTCATTACAAGTTCAATTTACGAGATATTTGCAATTGGTGTGTCGCTCTAAGAAGATATAATACGACAAATAATCAAGAAGTTATTCAGGTTTGATTTTAGACTCGTCAGCTAATTGACAGATGAACGATTTGTCTTGATTTTTTGGCTATTAATGAACAGGCTTTGGTATACGAAGGGTGCAGGCTTTTCCAAGATCGACTGGTCAACGACCGCGATAAATCTCAATTTTACGGAATCGTTAGAAACGTGATAGATTCAGAACTGGGGCAATTATCTTCCTTGGAAGAAGTAGACAGTGAGTATTTCAACTTTGTAACGGCTAAAATGATCGAATAAAAATCATCCAGTTTTTAATTTCAGAATTGGTATACCTTTGCGACGATTCTGGCTCGACCAACCCTATAGGAGGAGCTCTGAAATCTTACTCTATAGACGACTGGTTGCTCCTGTTACAAAAACAAGTCACTCAGCTGGGTAAGTTGATCGAAACAAAACAGTTGTCTAAAAAAAGATAGAATACTCGATTCGAGATTAATTTTACAGAAAACGAAGGCGAAGCTATCGATAAAAAAATCCTGCTGCCGGAATTGGGCAAAATGGTGACGTATTTTGAAAGAGTATTGACAACACCGGGAGGCTGCCTGTTCTTACCTGGACCTTCGGGTTACGGGAGGAAAACCGCTGTAAGGATTATTTCCAAGAGACAATCTGCCAAACTGTTTACTTTGAAAATATCCACCGGATACGGGATAAATAATTTTAAAAATGATTTAAAGTCGGTACGTAGAATGGTGATACATTTACTAAGAAACTGACTGGGAAAATTGTTTTGCTATAATTGATTGATTTCAGATGTTGCAAGCTGCAGGACTGGACGATCAGATAATTTATTTCATTTTCGAAGATTACCACATCATAAGCCCTGTTGTTCTGGATTTTGTAAATAGTCTTTTAGCTTCCGGAGAGGTAAAAATTATGCTATTTTTGAGGGAAAAAGATGCAATGAAATGAAAACGACTTTGAATTCAGGTTCCAGGATTATATCAAGCGGAAGAATTTGAAACTTTGTGCGCCTCTTTGAAAGATGTCAGTACCCAATACGATTTCCAAGGAAGCCCGAGTCAATTTTTTGTCGAACGTGAGACCTTATTTGACAAAAAAAAAAGAAAATCAACTTTTTTTGTACAATTTTTACCATATTTTCAAGGTGTACGAAGAAATCTTCACGTAATCCTGATCACTGATTTTACTCACGAAGAATTTTTCAATCGCTGGGAATCAAATCCAGTTCTCTTGAGAAGATGCCAAACGATTTGGTTGTCAGATTGGAGCACCGAGACGAAATTAGCAGTCGCGAATACCCTGTCAAAGTCAGAAGAATCACGATTTTTCCCAAAAAAATAAATCTAAATATTCCCTAATCTCGATTATTTTTACAGAGAACACGAAAAAAATTCGAATACCACTCCCCTATTGAGCGATTCAGTCAGCAAGAGCTTTATTGAAATCCACGAAAATGCCAAAACCTTCATGAACATTACTCCGAGACATTTCACATTACTCGTAAAATCCTTTTTGCACGTAAAAATCGCCAAAGAAGATACCATATCTGAAAACGAACGAAAATTCAAGGTAAATCAAGTCGACTCTATCGTTGATTCGAAAATCGATCTAAATTATTCGATAATTCGTCAATCAGGCCGGCCTGTCCAAACTAGTCGAAGCTAAAACCATCGTCGCTCAATTGAAACAAGATGCAGCGACGCAAGAATCGAAGCTGGCCGAAAAGCAAAGTAAAGCCAACGCTGCTCTGGAGCTGATCACCAAAACTATGCAAAACGCCAGCTTGCAAAAAAGCGAAATGGAAGTCTTGAAGGAGAATATGGAAAAAGAAAACGACGCTTTGACCATCAGGTCCAAAAATACTACTTTTTTTTTTTACTTCAAAATTCGCGAATTTGCAATTTTTCTTCATTTCAGGAAAAAAGAAATAGACGTCGAGCTGGCCGAAGTCGAGCCCGTCCTGGCCGAAGCTCGTTCAGCTGTAGGTAACATTAAATCGGAATCTTTATCGGAAATTCGTTCTTTGAGAGCGCCTCCCGACGTAATCAGGGATATCCTAGAAGGTGTGCTACGTCTGATGGGCATTCAGGACACATCTTGGAACAGTATGAAGACATTTTTAGCCAAACGAGGCGTAAAAGAAGATATAAGGTTGCCCGAAAACACCCCTCGTAAATTCTTTGATTTGAAAAATTATTCGAAATTGAATATTTCTTTCGTACAGATGTTTCGACGCTCGCAGTATCGTCTCGGAGAACCGATTACAAGTAGAAGAGTTACTCAACCAGAGGGAAAAATCATTCGAAGAACGGACAGCGAAAAGAGCATCGGCCGCAGCGGCCCCTCTCGCAGCCTGGGTCATCGCTAATGTGAAATATTCGAGAATTTTGGAAAAAATCAAACCCTTAGAAGCGGAGCAAATTAAATTACAAAAGTACAACTCTCGTCCTTAATCTCGCCAAATATAGCGACGAATTTAACGAAGAAATGTTTTGTAGCAAATTGAAAGAATCCGGAGATCAAATTCTACTGCTCAGTAGCGGACTGGACGACGTCGAACAAACCGTTTCCAAATTGAAAGAGCAGCTGAATACGAATACAAAAGAGGCGGCTGAGATCGAGGTACATCTTTCCAAAGTCCAAGCGACCATAGCTGCTGCTGAAGGCTTGGTAGTCAAATTGGACGAAGAGTATTCTCGGTGGAGTGAACAAGTAGGTGCAATTTTCACAATCTAAAAACCGAGTATTTTATTCTAAAGTGATTTTTTTCTTCCGAAAGGTGGTAGATTTGTCGACCAGTTTGGCTTCGTTGTCTAGCGATTGCTTGCTTTCGTCTGCTTTGATCGTGTACTTGTCCAATTCTTCGGAAGATGTCAGAAGGTACCACGTGAGCAGTGGAGGAGGGGTCTATATGTGAAAAATATTTCAACTCTGACGAATTTACAGATCAACTTTGAACGAATGGCAAAAATTATTGAACGCTGAAAAATTCGAATTGGAGACGTTCCTTAGCACAGAACAAGAGCAACTTAGGTGGTTCGCCGATGGACTTCCGTCTGATTATATTTCTATTCAAAATGCTGTCATCATTTCTCAGGTAACTACTTGAAGATGAATTTAATTAATTTTCCAAAAAAAAATCGTAAAATTAATATAATCGTTTTGATTCAACTGTTTGCAAAAGCTCTCAAAAATGGATATCAGCGTAAGTATTTCTTTTTTCTTTTTTCCCCATTTTTTCGAGCAGACAGAGACTCTAATTTTTTTTTCAGACCTGCCTAAGGCCTTTATTAATAGATCCGTCAAATATCGCGTTGAAATGGTTACAAAATAATTTAAATAAAAATAAATCAGTCGAACTGATACCACAACACAGTCAACGTCTCTATACTTCTTTGGAGCTAGCCATAAGGTAAAGGAAACAAATTTTCATTAAATAAAATTCATCATCAACGAAATTAATAATTTTTTTTCAGATTTGGAAAATCTTTAATTATCCACGACGTCACCTCCATCGATCCGATCCTGGTTCCAATTCTGAGAGGAAATTACACATTCCAAGGTAACACGTCGTACAAAAGATATTCGAAATTTTGAAAATCTATTTCACAAATTCGACTTCAATTTCAAACCAAGGTACCAGAAAATTAATCGCAGTCGGGGAAAAACTAGTGGATTACAATAGCGATTTCCAGCTGTACCTGATCTGTCGTGATTCCAAGCCCAATATACCCTCATTCATCAAAACACTGCTAACTTGCGTTAATTTCGAAATCACGTACTCCGGACTTTCCCAACAGGTGAGCAGATTTTTTTCTCAAAAACCCCTAACCGTGTAATTTGACGCTTCGTTACTTTCCAACAGCTTCTGCGATGTGCCCTTTCAGTAGAGAAGCCCGAACTGGAAGAAAAACGCGCCGAGTTCTTACGAAAAGAGGAGCAATTGAAATCTAAACTTTTTATTTTACAAGATAATATTTTAATCGAGTTGGCCAACGCTCAAGGCAACGTATTAGATAACAAAGTATGTTCATTTTGAAGCGTAAGTACTCGATTTTTGATCGATATAAGTGCATATTCGAAGTTACCAATTTTTAGGAACTGCTAGCAACCTTGAACGAATCGAAAAAGAGCAGTTCGGAAATAAAGCAATCGCTGCTCGAGTCCCAAAGGATCCAGGTAGAACTTACAGACGAATGCGAGGTTTACAGACCAGTTGCCGAAAGCGCTGCCACTTTATATTTTTGCACGATTCCTTTACAATCGATGAATAATTTTTATCAAATATCTATCGATACTTTTATACGAATTTATAGGAAGATTTTTTCGCCTGCTCAAGTACGTTGAACGAGTTGCATAATTTATCGCCTTTATTGAATCCTACATGGAGGTTGGCTATTAAATTATAAATTTACAGGAGCAAATTGACTTCGATATTGAAAGAAAAACACGTAAATTGATTCAGCTCGTTTACCAGTACATCAGTAGATTTTTATTCAAAGAAGATTTGCTCACTTTTGCCTTGCATCTGGTTCGAAATATGCATCCGCAATGCTTCAATACGAATGTAAAGTCGATTTATCCGCTAATATTGCCACCTAGATCATTTGATACTGATGAAAAATATCGTATTTTGCAGGAATGGGAGCTGTTCAGCCGAGAAATATTACCAGAAGTGAAAAGTGACTCGGCAGAAGTACAAAGATCAATACCTTCTTGGGCTAATAAAGAGCAAGCCTACGATATATATCTTTTGAAGGTAAATCCAAACCTACTTTTAATCAAAATTAGTTAAAAAAGGTTTCAAATGGAAATAATTTATATTCCATAGCAAACTCTACCCAAACTGTACACTCAATTGGATATTAAAAATGTTACATTATGGGAAAGATTCATGAATAATAATTCTCACGACGTTTTGGATTTACCTTTGAGTCCATTTCAAGCTGTACTTGTTACTCAAGCTTTCAAACCTGGGGTTCTTCATGCCGCGTTGTCACATTTCGCTCAAAGGATGCTGGGTAGGTACCTTTCAATTTAGATATCTTGCCCTGTTCAATTTGAATTTAATTGACGCTTATTTGATCTATTTTGTTCGCTAGGATTACAAAGATTAGCCTCCAGTGCCACAAGACTAGATCAAGTTTTACCGGAAACTAACTCGAAAGAACCTATTTTACTATTTATTTCATTAGGAGCTGATCCTTCCGAAGAGTTGAGATCTCTAGCCAAACGTGTCGTAGGATCGAATTTCATCGAGGTAAGATGAAAAATACAGTTAATTCTCTCGATCCAATAACCTGTGGCTCTGAATATTTTACAGATCGCTCTGGGACGAGGTGAAACAGAAGCTGCAGTTCGACTATTACACGAGGCGGCTGAAAATGGGCATTGGCTGATGATGAAAAATCTGCATTTAATGACCACTTGGCTACCGGTGCTGGAAAAAGAGCTCAAGTCTTTGAATAACGTTCACGATAGGTTTAGACTGTGGTTGACGTCGGAACCTCATCCTAATTTACCTTCAGCTTGGATTCAGATGTGTTTGAAAATTACATACGAGGTGATGAGAAGATTATTCAAGAGATATGTAGATACAGTAGATTCTAATCAAGGTTCTAAATAATATTTGCAGACACCTCAAGGAATTAAAAACAACGTCGAAAGGACTTACTCTTCGTTGACTAATCAACCGTTCATATCGATGGAACATGCCAGAAGCACATTCGTGCTGGCTTGGTTCCACGCTATTATTCAAGAAAGAAGGACCTTTATACCTCAAGGATGGTGTAAATTTTACGAGTTCAACGATTCTGATTTGTTCACAGCGCTGAAAATAATTAATGAAAGGTTCAAAGTAGGCGAGTATTGGTTCGAACTTGAAAGTAAAAAATTTTATTAGGAGTTGAATTAAATGTAGGATTTCTACAGATCATAGAAATTCGGTGAAATGGGAATTCATCCATGGATTGTGTGAACAAGCCATTTATGGAGGTAGAATAGACAATAATCAAGATCTACTGGTCCTGAAATCGTACCTGAGGTCTTATTTCAACTCGGATGTTATCAATTCCGGCAGGAAATTGGTGGCTCCAGACATGTATATTCCGAATTCGTCAAATATCAAAGTAATTTTCAATTTTTCTGAAGACTTTTCGCTTTAAATATTGTTATGTGTTTGTATTTTTTTTTTTCTGAAAAGGATTTCAATGTGATGATTCAAAAACTATCCGAGGTTGATTCACCGGAGCTTTTTTCATTACCTTTGAATGTAGATTTATCTTGGCAAAAGAATCGTTCGACTGATGTTATAAATTGGTTAAAAAGTAGGTATCAATCGCATTATTGGATGAATACCTAAATAGATATTTTCTACAATCTACTGATTCGTTTTAATTTCAGCCTTGAAATATCAAAATATTTTGAGTAAAAAAAATATGGAAGAATGGAAAAGTAAAATTTCTCCCATTTTACACCTATGGAAGCAACTGAATCAGGTTTTTCCTTCTTTTTTTTATTTCGTTAACGAAAAACGAAATTTAACCTTAATTAATTTCTGTTCATTCAGGAAGTTGGTATATTGAAGATGAAAGCTACCCATGATGAATCTAGTCAAGAACCTATACGTGCATTCATTATAAACGAATTTAATTTCGCCACTCAATTGGTAACTTACGTTCATAAAACATTGGTCGACGTGAACAAAGCTGTCAGATCTTCGGTGACTCCCAATGAAACCACAGTTTCTCTCATCACAACGATCGTGAATCAGAAAGTACGAACCTACCAAAGTGTGATAATAATCTATGAAAGAATTTGTTTTTTTTTAAAATTTATTTCACTTTCTTTACAGACACCCGACGATTGGCTATCGTTTTGGGAAGGCAGCAAAAATGTAATTCCTTATTTGAAAAACGTAATGAGTCGGGCGTCTTTTTCAATGAAAATCTACAAGATGAAAGAAAACGCGGAAAGTTTGATGACAACGTCCATAAATTTGGCCAATTTCTTTAATCCGCAGGCGTTTCTAAATGTTTTCAAACAATATTCCTCGAGGTTAGTGATTGCCGATTTTGTTATTTAGATAGGAAGCAAATCTACCTTGGTGGTGAAATTTTCAGATTATCAAAAGAACCTTTAGATAGTTTGAATTTGGAGTGTTCTTGGAAAAATTACATCGGAGATGCCAAAGTAACGTTAACAGTGGAAGGATTACTCATCGAAGGTGCGCATTTCAACGCGTCCTCACTGACGGAAAATAAAGCCAACTCTCCAATGTTGAGTGCAGTCCCTCCGTTTAAAATTGCATGGACGTCGAAGGTTTGTTTGGAACTTGAATTTAGTACCTAGCTTGAATGAAAAATATAAACGAATTGAATGTCCTAGGAGGCGTCGGAAAATCATCAAGAAGGATTTTTGCAAATTCCAGTCTATCACAATTCGCAGAGAGAAAGCAATGTTATGTTTTTGAAAGTTGATATCTCATCTGAAGATTACGATAAATGGATACAAACTAACATTGCAATATATTTACAAGAATAATAATAAAATAATACGAATTATTAAACTTACTGATGGTACTGATGGGTTCATCGTGATGTAATGTGATCCAGTGACCGTCGAATTTGATTGAATACTTAAATTTAATACGAATACAAAATTATAACGGCATGGAATAATTTTAAGTCATCTTTGAAATTTTCATTTCACTTGTTGTTCTTTCCGGTGTTCTTATCAATTCAATGGAGATGCAGTCCAGATCCAACGATTTATGACAAAGAAAAAATGACTGTAGCTCTCCAAGCGGCAGAAATTTGTACTATTTTTTGTGAAATCCTTCGTAAAATCGATAATGTTGTTATCCAGTATTACAATTATGATAATACATCTTAGCTCAACAAAGTCTGAAAGTCGATCGTTGTAGAGTTGAGTTGAAGTTTTTGTGTAGTTTTACTAGTTTTGTCAATTTTTTTAATTTAAGCAGAACCTAATTAAAAGTTAAGCTCGGCGTAAAATGGACGTGAGGTAGCGAAGAAACCGGAGAAATGTCTCGTCTTGCTGATTACTTCGTTGTGGTCGGGTTCGACCATGAGAAAGAAAGTAATGAACACTGATTTATCATTTTTAATATGGAAAATATTTCATTAAATCTACCTTATATCGCAGTTTTGTTCAACTTTTATTGTTAGAAAATTACATTATGTACAAATCTAAACACTCTTGTTATGATGTCAGCTCTACCCTCAGGTATTAAAGTCGATTTGTAATCGTTGTGCTTGTGATAGGAAGTGGCAAAAGTCAAGGCATCATAATACAAAGATTTCCGGAAACAGATTGGGAAGACACTCCGTTTATCGATGGAATCGAATGGGTAAATATTATTAAATATAAATCTTCAGTTACGTGGACCCTATTATTTATACTTTTGCTTGTAGTTTTGCCAACCGCAAGGATGGATGCTGTCGTCGGAACGTCAGGAGCCTCGATTTTTCATATCCGTTTTGACAGATATCGACGCAAATCGACATTATTGTGCTTGTCTATGTTTCAACGAGACTGTCTCCATTACGCCTAGCAAGCCAGTAGATGAAGTAAGAACATTACACGGTGTTTGATTAAATTTAATGAAGTGTTGGGTAATCGTTTTATCTTATCACACAGGAAGAAGATACGGTAGAAAGCGATGGTTCTCCTCCTAGTCTTCCGTCTCGTAATATAACACATCACCATAGTATCATGTATGCCCCGAAATGTCTTGTTTTAGTTTCCAGATTAGATTATATCGAAACGTTTCGAGTACGTTGGCATGTTTGGAATTTTACCAAAATTATTTATGTATACAATCGTCTAATTTAACGAGCCATTTGACCTTTATAATCTCGTAAACAATTGCAGAATTGCCTCGGTGTTATTTATACCGTATACATCGAGAATTTCCCTATATCTTTGGAGACGTTAGTTGGAAACATATTGGGTTGTATTCAAGTACCACCTCCTGGAGGACCTCAAGTTCGATTTAGCATAGGAGCCGGAGATAGACAAGCGTTACAACCGCCTTCGTCTCAGACGTTGCCTGTATCTCAAAGCTCCGTTCATTTACTATTTCAAGAATTAGGTGGGTTATTCGATAAAATCATTGATTTCTGAATTTTATCGATTATTGTTTTCTCATGATATTGGAATAGTTGGCAACACTGAAGATCGGATTTAAAATTAATTTAGATTTTCATAGCTCGAGGAGCTTATTTTTGGCAACGATTCTTGTTTAATGAGAATTGATTATGAATCCGGATACCGATCGAAATTGATGAATCAGTATTGCCAATGTTGTAAACGACGAAAAATGATTTGGAAAATTTTTTTCTCCAGGTATTAGGAACGTTTTAGTATTATTTTGCGCGGTCATGACAGAACAGAAGATACTATTCCAATCACGCAGTTATAGCCGATTAACAGACGCTTGTCGTGCTCTCACTGCCCTAATGTATCCATTTAGATATAGCCATGTGTATATTCCTTTACTGCCGGCCGCCTTGGTTGAAATATTGTCCACACCTACGCCTTTCGTGATGGGCGTACATTCCTCATTAAAGACTGATGTTTCGGAATTGGTAATTGATTTTCGGCTCCGGTCGTACTATATTAAACGTAGTAATTCTTTTAATTATCATAACACATATAACGACCCGGCTCGTTAATTTTAATTGCATGCATGTGGGTCGTTAGGCGCCGTATTTAACGCTTCACTTACCGAGATTGTATACAACATTTTACAGATGGATGTGATAGTAGCTGACTTGGACGGCGGAAATATCGTCGTACCTGATGGTCTTTCCTTATCCTTATTACCAGAGCCGTTACTCACAAATACTCAGGAATCGTTGAGTTTGGTCTTGCAACCGTTGTTGTGCTGCGCCGATCATGCGTTCCCTCCTCCCGTTACGAATCGACCATCGCCTCCTGCCTTGCTGGATAAAGAAATTCGTGCAATTTTTATGCGCGCCTTTGCCCAACTTTTGCAAGGTTACAGGAGTTGTTTGACTATAATTCGGATACATCCCAAACCTGTCATCACCTTTCATAAGGTATCGAGTGATTTAATTGTTGGCTGGTTGTCAAGTACGTAATTGGTATTAAGTACTTGATATTTTACAGGCCGCCTTTTTGGGCGAAAGAGCGTTGACCGATTGCGATTTTACGATTAGAGTCTTAGATTGTATGTTTTTCACGTCATTTGTCTCGGAGAGGGGACCACCTTGGCGTCCATGTGACTATTGGGACGAGCTTTATAGTAATATGCAAGAGCTACTTAAATCTGAAATGCAAGACGGCCGTTTGATATTTCAGCATATTCAAGTGAGTAGCTCGTATTGAATTTGGAATCGGGTTATCACCTTCGATATGTAATTTTATTCATTTTTTTTTTTTTAAGGAAAACGCGCAAGTTTTGTACGCCAATGAAAATCCAAATCCTCAAGCATACGTACAAAAAATTCTCAAGCCCCCTGAAGGAGCGTATACGAGAATCCATCAACCTCCTTTTCCTAAAATTGATCAACAACAAGTACAAAATGTTATCAACGATGGGTTAGCCAAAAGTAACCTTAAAAGCATGTGAGTGTTGGTTATTGAAATTTTCAAAATTTTTTGTCTCTGAAGATTTTTCCATTTTTTTTTTTTTTTTTTTTTTTTTAAA
>FIZT01009628.1:0-11026 GCA_900065295.1 Paracoccus marginatus
TAATTTTGGCAAAACTTGAAAAATTCGATTTTCCCCTACATTTTCAGGAGAAAATGGTTGACAAATCAAATTTTTCATATTTTTCCAAAATTATCGTTAGAAGTGTCGAAATGGGGGTGATTCGACCCGCAGAAACCGAATCTGCCATTGGAATTTTCGTTTGACCAATATTTACCCTCGTACCCCATCATTAAATTTGAAATTCTTGGGGTAAAAATTCAATTTTGGGAATTTTAGGCAAAGCGGTCGCAGAAAAGGTGTACAAAGATTCAAAAATTTTAAAAATGAAAAAGATGACTATTTCACATTGATAACGATTTCGAAACAATTATAAAAAAAAAAATGAAAAATGAAAAATGAATTTAAAAAAGGTACTTTTCAAGCCATTCATTTAAAAAAAAATCAAATCAAAAATTCTGTAAAAACCTCAAAAAAAAGACATCCCATTAAAATCGTAAATTCAGTCGGTTTTGTAGCTACCCACATTTTACAATGCCAAACCATCGAAGCGAAAAGTGCATTCTGCGCCAAATTCATTCACCTGTTGATGATGAAATTGATTCAACTTGAATCCTAAGCTCAAAAAAATTCTCTACGACTGACTTTTCTATCGTATTTCCAACTATCGTGATTCGCAAATTAAAGCAACGCAACGTAGATACGTACGTGTCGTGTAATCGACCCAAGTTCACGTTATCACGTTTCTTTGTGACTGGATAAAATGATGCACGCGCCATTAACGAGTCATTCTTAACTGTATCAAGTACCTATTTTTAAACCAGAATTTTCGATTCAGGAAAAAAACTCGTATTCGTCATTTTACTAGAGCAATTGTTTTATTTTGGTATTTATGGTTTTTTTGTTGTGGTCGCGAAGGCCACCGCACCGACTACATACTATAAGATTCGTCTCTTTATTTCGATTATACTCGTAAGTATTTCCATCAGGTGGGAAAATACATCAATACGTGCGTAAATGGAAAACTATCCAATTACACAAATCATACATTATCGTGACCACTCAGCTGACTGCTTGTTTGATGTGTTTGCAGTACAGTAATATGGTAATGGCAAATATTAGCCTCAGGTGTTACGTAATTAAACTTACGAATGCGAAAAGAGAAGAAGAAAAAATCTGATGTAGAATTCTCGCAATCTTGTCAGGCTGATTGTGTTTCCATGTTTTCCGCGATATTTATCACGCCACTATAAGGTCGATAGTTTCTTGATCAGTGCATGTGAAATTATTTTCGTTCGACTATTCAAAGTTTACAGAAAATAAATTTCTTCGTCGACCTATTTTCCTTAATTTCTCGGTTTTCGTTGCGCTAGTGAACTTTCGCAGTGTAGCCTTGACTTTGAATTGCATTCTCGGTATCGAGAAGTCTTCGAATAAATTGAAGAATGGGTTTTTCAACCGGACGATTGTTTTCCTGTCACAAATCGTGATTTGAAAAATATTTCGAAGAAATAGGCCGATTTTGTTCTTGATTTTTTGCATATTTTCGCGCTTTTTATCGAATCTGAAATTAAATTAAAATCTCAGTTTCTTGCGGTGTTTCGATGGTGATGCACAAAATTGTGTTTCTGTGGCATGTTGCGATTATACTTTTCCATGTTATGATAATGAACGGATTCGGTTGTACGAATTTTAATTACATTTCCAACCTTTCGCAGGATCGCGAGTTCCTATAATCGTCTAGTTACCCAGATCGATCGCCGTGTGTGAAAAATTACTTACCTTATCCGATGAGTTGGTATTTTTTTTATTTATATTTTTTTCAATGTAAAAATTTCGTGTAAGTTTTTGTTTTGTGTTTTATAATTCATTTATTTTCATATATACCAATTACCGTCGACGATAGAGTAAGGAAAGGAAAAGTGTACGAGGTTCATTTACTCGAAAACGTGCGTAGGAACCGAAATAGGTATACGCACCTGCGTGAGTTGTTTCGCTTGGTTTGGAGTCGTAAGTCGTAAGGGTCAAGAAATACAAGCGTATTTATTTTTTTTCCTATTTCTTCGTTTTGTATTATAATAACTGCGTAACGTCCTTGAACCGCGTGTTCTTTATATTCTTATACTTCCTTCCTAGGGAATTTCTCCGTTTTGGAAAATTTTTTTAGATTTTTGATAAGTAGAGTACAAGTGTCACTGAGCCGGAAAAATGTACCAGATGTGTGAGAAAATTTTACGCTTGTTTGGTTTTTGTTTTACGAAAATAATAAGCCTATCTGATTTGAAAAGATTTCACGCTGAGGTTCGATTTAGGTGCTGATTATGTATTATAGGTACGTATTAGGTGAATTATAAAAATTACATGATTTCCAAGTAAAATACAAAAAAATTGATTTCGAAGTAGAAAATTGAAAAAGTATAAAGGGTTTGGGGTGGTAAAAGGATTCAACGATCTTTGTCCAGTTTTGTCGACATTTTTGTGCCATTTGATTGATACTGGTAAAATATAACTTTAGATGGAATTAGCGATTTTTTACCTACCTCACCCCTGGATTTCTCACATTTTCTTCATTTTTATTTTTGTTCTGAATTTTTTCTTTTTAAAAATTGTCAATTTCTATTTTTTGTTCAATTTTATTTGTTTTCCAAAATTACAGAAAAATTGCCAAATTGACTCATTTTGTGAAAATAATTGAATTTTTGCATTAATCTAGGTTAATGTTCCTGTACAAGGCACAATAAATCAATTGAAAAAAAAATTGAATGTAAAAATTGGGGAAAATTGTCGAAAAATTGATTTTTCTTTAAATTGTTAAATTTAAAGAATTTTAGCTTACAATCGTTGAAAATTTCAAGCTGACTCATTAATATAATTTTTGAAAAAATATCAAATTATGTAACACTTCAATCAACTTGAAAATTTTGAAAAATTAACGAATAAAAAACCGCGAATATTTTTTAAAAAATCGACCATCGCTTGAATGAACGATTTATCACCTCGTTCCTGAAGGCTGGAGCCTCGAAATATGGAATTTGTGGAGAAAGCGCGAGTTTTGTAAAGATTTTTCTCAATAGAGTGTTGTGAATTTTTTTCGATCGCTGAATTGATCTGGAATTTGACTTTGAACTCGAGTGACCCCCTCCCTCCCTCCTTCCCTCCCTATAGGTTATTGTTTGAATGTGGTCAGAAAAATTTTGTTTAGCATTTTCTAGTGGACCATTAGCCATAATTTCTTCGAATTTTTGTCAGAAGAAGACGTAATTTAGAGGCTTTAAATTCACATTTTTTTCACCAAGGCTTTCAACGTATGCTAATCCAGAATTCTCAGGAAGTATGAAAGAAGAATTAATTTTTCGCCAGTTGATTTTTTTTTTGAATTGCTTAATTTTTTCAAAAATTGAATTTTTGAGGTTAAATTGTTCAGAATTGAATGATTTTATGGCGTGGGGAAAAAATAAATAGCGACATTATTTTTGAAAAATTGAAGATTTGAGAAAATTGCAAAATTTTTGATCAACTGAAGATTTCGAAAAATTGTTACAAATTGTGAAGTTGAAGATCTTAAAAAATTGTGAAATTTTGAAAGATTGTAAAATTTTTTTAAAATGTGAGATTCTGAAAAATATTTTTCTCTGAATTGAAATCGATTCAATTTCAAATTTCTAAGAAATTTTCAACGTTCAAGTTGGAAGATGCAAATTCACAAATTGAAATGAAATTTTAAAAACTAATCTCAAGTTGAAAAATGAAAAATGTCCAATTTTTTTCAAAGGGCCTAACAGGTTAAGAGTGGCGGTTCGACCTTGGAAACCGATTTCCTCAAAAGGCCTAGGCCAACCACGATGAGAAAACTTTTATACACCTAGTGCACGTGTTTTGGGGGAAGTGGCTGAAACCACGTTTCTCTCAATTTTTTCATTTTTCGCCAAATTGAATAAAAATTTCGCTGTTCTTTAAATCGATTCGAGAGAGTCTGAGGAACAGATCGGACAAAAAAATACCTACGTATTTTTTAGGGGAAATTTGTCGTCGAGTTATGGCGTTTTAAAAACTTCGAACCGCCATTTTGTAATGACATGTCAAAGGTAGAATGAAGTTTTTTCCTCAGAAAACGTGTTTTATTTCTTCATAAATATACCATAAAAATTTCAAAAATTTTCGAGTGGTGGAGCAGTGTTGGAAAACTGACCGCTCGTCGTATTGAACCCGTACAGATGCGTTCAATTTTCCACGATGCTCTCGTGGGAGTTACGACGCTTACGGGCTCTTGTTTTTTGCACATTTGTAAAAAATAAAATAAATAAAAATGCTTCACTGCTGAGGTTAGGGATGTTAAAAAAATCGATTTTTTTTTTGGAAAATCTCTAACAAGGGACCTATCCCAAGTGTTACACGCCAATCGAAAAATTTTTTTCACAGCGAATAGAGCATGAAAAAATACTCACAGAGCCAACATTTCAGCCCCTGAAGTTAATTAGGTGAATTTTTAGATTTCTTTGTATGTTATATTATGCATTGGGAGAAAAATCACCCCCTCCCCAGTGTTACACGCAGATCCAGGGGAATTTGCCACCCTTAGGTGGAGCATATGGATGGTTGTTCATGGTGAAAAAATTACATCCTGAACCGAACAGGATGTCGAGTTATTTAGATTTTTCTATTTTTTCTCTTGATTTTTTCATCTTTTCTCTTGATTTTTGCCATTTTTCGATATTCAACCCCCTATAACTTTCCGCCTAGTTAACTTCAGGGGCTGAAATTTTGGCTGTGGTAGTCTTTTTTCATGCTCTATCCGCCTGCAAAAAATTGTTTTCGATTGGCGCGCAATATTTGGGGTAGGTCCCTTGTAAGTATGTTATAGGTATTTTTAGGAAAAAGAAAAAATCAATCAACTACTAAAATGGCCAATTGGAAGTCCTAAAATACCCATTTATAACCTCGAAAAAATGCTCGAAATTTTTTTTCAAAAAACGCCATAAATTGCTCTCGGTAGTGTCCAACTTTTCTACAAGTTTGGAAAAATTTGATTAAAAAGCTATACTGATGAAAATTGTTGATAAAATTTTTAAGAGGGGAAGGGGGTGTAGAAATTTTTTCACCTCTGTTCAATTTTCAAAAAAAAAAAAAAGGCTCCAAAATGTAAACCCCAACTCTCAAGAAATTCAAAATTTTTCAAAAAAAAAAATCTAAAAAAAAAAGGTATTGACTTGGAAAAAATAATTAAAATTTAAAAAAATTAAAATCAAACTCTTTTTCTAAAAAATTTAATTTTCAAAAAAAAAATTTAATTAATTTAAAATTTTCAAAAAATCCCAAGTATTTGCTTTTACAAAAAAAAAATCAAAAATATATTGCATCCACGCTGGGCGTAATACACACTCGATACGATGAAATATTTTTTTTGGTGAAAAATCCATCCAGCCCTGCTCCTCACACTACGAAAATGCCGTCAATTTCTGTCGGTAAAATCTCATTTACCCAAACAGCGCGCACTTGCATATCCAAATTGAAAAGCCAATTATAAAATAACATCGACATTAATTCTATACGTTTGAAAACTCGTCACTCATCTGTTTTCTCGAACATTAATTAACGCACCGCACCGTACCGTACACGCAGTTTCGTATTTAAAATCCACCACCGCGGCGTCTACTCTATTAACCAGCCGAAATTGAAATTTCGCTCGAAAAATCTCCCTCTTCGGCGGTTCGACGTCTCAAAACCTATAACTCATTACAGGTTTCAAGACGCGGGGAAAAAAACACACACCACACGTGATATCTACTCGTACCCAGTCACTGTTGCGACAACGCGATTAATAATTAATAAACGTTTTTCTTCGAGATGAATATTCTTACTTACAAAATACAAAATGCGTATAAACGATTCGCAGGAATCAGGGGGAGAGAGGCGAGGTTGCCAGAAGGATACGAATACATCAGGCTGTCGGTGTATAAATGTATACGGGCGAGCGTTATAACCCAAAGTAAATTCATTTCGAAGATTAAATTACGCTGGAGTCGAGTTAATACAAAGTTTTAGACGAATTCCGCTAAGAAATCAACATTTGCATTTAATAGAAACGAAATTCTAATTCATAAATTCAACAAACATTCGTCTCACGATGATTTTATACTCGAAGATAAGATCGCAGCGCAGCCCATGACGGTTAGGTATACGAGTACGAGTACGTAAGTCGAACACAATGAAATGAAAATATCATAGAGAAAAATTTCATCATTGGTAAGATAGATCATGAAATATGGCGATCTAAATACGCGAAAAAACTCACTGTTTGGGAAATAATAGAGGGTAATTCGCACGAGTTGAATTTTATCACTCTCGAATCAACTTCGAACTAACATTTCGTCGATACGATGGGATGTTTTTAAGACCGACTATTCGGCTTGCATTTTTTCCCCTTTTTTTTCCTCGCATTTTCGAATCTATCTAGCATGTACGTAAATGGGTATCTACTCTCGCGAGGACGTCTCATTTCTAAATTTCCATTCTTTATTACACCCAATACACGTATTAGGTCGTGTTCAATTGCAATTTATTATCATTAACCGAAATGACATAATTTATCTAGGTCAAAGGGCCAAGATGTTTGGCGAAAAAATATCCAAACCGAAGCGACCGTACCTACGCTACGTAGCCATAATACACACCATCAAATTACAAACTAATTTAAGCCCTCCGTAGCCCGAAGCAGTTTAGAAAATCGACCAATCCGTCAAACGGATTAATTTCTCGATTCCATCAATCGGTACAGGACGACGACGCAGACACGACGAGAATTTCGCCATTTCGTCGACGAGAGAGAAAAAATCCAATTTACACGCATCGTGGTGCAGCACGCGCGGCCATGGCGACAATAAAAACCCTCATCAATACGCAAATTCGCGTACATACACAAATACATTCTGTACGTAGCGAAACGTCGTCGTTTGACGGCCGGCGGCAGGGAGAGGGGAGGAAACGCTTCTTCGCGACCAAAATTACGAGTACGGCCCGGCGACGAAAGACATTTGCCCCCCAAAAAAACGGTTTCGATTTCGAGAAAATGATTGTCATTCGCATCGGTAAAACGAGTTAAAAAAAAGTATTTAACTCGGCATCGCATTGTTTTACTGCTGTCAGCTGTTACTGCGGTTCCGGAACGGAAATTTAACTAAAACTTTAAGAACCGGAACACGCAATAATTCCTGCTTAAACAAAGACACAAAACCAGAACGAAGCGCAACGTTTTATACCAATAAAAACGGAACAATATTTTTGCGCAAAGGATAGTCCCCGCTTTATGTGCAGCAGCAAATTATGTAAATGGCGCCTAAAAATTAGCCTACACTTGGCTAATTTTTAATAATTTACAAGCCTTTTTCATCGTGACTTTGTTGGCTTTAGTTAACACATATATTCATTATAATGATATCCTATCTGTATATTATTTTTTTCCCTCTTTCGAGCCGCTTCGGCCTCCTCGCGTATTACGAGAGTATCCACTACATAAAGCTTTCTGCCCCTGTGACCGCAAACCAGAACGTATTCCAAAAAAAAAACATCCGGATTAATGCGACCGTACTCGAAAGCTCTCTTATACGTACGAGCACCGGAATCCTACACATAAATGTACGCCTACCGCAGAATAAATTCGTTTGATGTAAAAATTGCGCCGCTGTCGCCGTAATTTCAAAATTCCAAATCGAGACACCTGCTCGTAGGAGAACTCTCACGTATAAAAGTATGTACTAAAAATGGAACTCTCTTCATTGGCAGCCTTTTATTTTAATGCGAGGTAATGTTTCATCGAACCATGCGAAATTTTCGTCGCCTTTTTTCCAATACAAAAACCAATACTCCACCGAAGGGATCACTTTTACGACTTTTTTACGAGTTTTGCAACTTTGCAAATAAATTAAACGCTTCCAAATCATAATACGTCGGATGAATTCTGAATAAATCCGTAGGCGTAGATATAAATAAGAACCGGATAAAGAAGACACGGCGGTAACTCGCCACCACAAACGGTTCGAGTAATAAAACCCAGGAAGGAACAGTGCAACTCCGTATAGTTGTAAAAATTGATAAAACTTCCAAAACTAGGTGAGTTCTCGCCCAAAAAAAAAAGTCAATTGATGGATTTTTTTCACTCGTAATCCTTCGAAGGAAATTTTTTACGTGCAGCTTTTCAAATTCCAAAACGAAGACGAGACCGTTATTTTCATTCGAAGGAGCCACGTCGCTCGTTCAAAACCACCGAATACCATTACCCATTGGGTATAGATGAACAAAAGGAACGTACAATTCTTCCAAAATGACCACCACCCTTTAACCATATTTACCTGCTAGAGGTCACCTTGAAACGTAATTTGCACGTATTTCTTAGCTCGAGTTTATCCCTCGGAGAAAAAGAAAAAAAAATGAATAGTTTCCAAGAACAAAAAAAAAGTACTTGCTATACCTTCGGAAACCCGTCGATTTTTTTCTCATAATACGTACGTCAGCGAAGGTGGAATTCTCGCTTTATAAAATTTCTCGTTTCGTTATTTGGCCACTGCACAACTTACGTACCTACCTACAGTGCTTTGAACTTTTATTTCGCTCTGGTAGAATACGATGAGAAATCATAGAAGCGATGAAAATGAGCCAGCTATGCGCTGAACTCAAATGGGTATAGTTTTTTCTTCTCGACTGTATATACGAGTACATGACAACAAAACGTGGAGACGAATATCGTTAATTTTTCAACGTACAAAAAAGGCATCCGCCCTTATCGCACATTCAAACGAAACCAAAGGCAAAAAAAGATCCATTCAAAGCATCTCTCGTCTAAAATGTGAAACGAATACTTCATAAAATTCTGGATTAGCCGACAAGGCGCGCTAAAACAGCTCATTTAAAACTACGACGAAATTCAGGGGTCGCTAAACTGCCACATCCGTTTATCAGCATTTCGCTATAATTAACTTTAGAAACTTTCGACGACATCGTCACGACGCGAAATTCGCCTTGCATATCAAAAGGCTCATATAAGCTGATGAAAGATAGCGCAACCGATAGTCGTCGATGATGCAAATTTTTCAATCTGAACAAAAACATAAGGCAATAGCGAACATTTCTCGAGCCTGTTTGTCCTACAATCTGAAAATTACGTGCTTGGAACGGCCAAACAATACGTCGGATTTAAGGGGGGAAAAATAAATAAATACTTACTCGTAGGTATTAGGTATTTGAGAAAGGGGCAGAGAGTTTAATAAAAAAAATAAATGTTTTAAAGGGAAAAAATAAAACTTTTAAAAGCTTTGATAGGATTAGTCGGCGATATCTTTGAAAAATATCCCTTTTTCTACCGTTCGTCATACGGATTGGATTTTTTTCCTTCACTTTTCGTAATTATCGGTACGTTATTTGATTGGTTTTTCTAGTAGCAGAATGAAACGCTGTCAGTGTATGGGATTTTCGTGTCGTATTGCCGATTCGTGTAAGTCGACTTTTCTCATAAATGAGTCTAAAATTAAGTTGGAAATAATAGAAAAATTTTAGTATACCGTACGTACGTAATACGTATATCGTCGTTTCGGTCACGAGATTTTTAAAACCGAAACGCCAGCAAAATTGGGATTTTTTGTGCAATTTTCGGAATATTGTTGGATTATATCTACTTCCTTATTTTTGAAAAAAATTCAACTTGAACAATTTCGCATATTTCAATTTTCCATGCGCATTTTTACCGCAGAAGATTGAAGATGACATGATTTCAAGAAGTTGAAATTTTAAACAGTAATTCAAAATTTAAAAAAAAGAAACAGATGAAAAATTTTTCAGGGGTCAAACCAAAAAATGTGAACACCTACCTGTGGTCGTGGAGGGGGAGGGGTGAAAGCAAAATTTCTCCATTATTATTTTTTTTCCAACTTGACACCAGAATTTTTAAAAAATTTCAAAAATACCTCAAATATTTCAATTTTTTTTTTTCGGTTGTCGAAAAATACTTTGAACCATTCTGGGAGAGCAAAATCAGGAAGCATTACACGGATTTTTTTCCAAGATGAAAACCAATAAAAAAAATACACACACTCTGTCGCAATAAAGGGAGGGGGTAAAATTTCTAAGCCACAAAATGAACTTTCCACTTTATTATACGTACAATATTCAAAATGAGTCAAATTTCAAAATTTTCACATTTTCAAAATTTCAAAAAAAAATTCAAAGTGGTAAAATTTCCAAAAATTCAAACACAATTTTTTTTTCATTTCGAAAAAAATAACTCAATCTTTTTAAAAAATTAAAACTAAATAAAATAAAAATTGTTTTCAAAAAATCGCAGATTTAAAAAAAATCGAGAATTGAAAAAAAAATGTCAAATTGGTGAGAAATTTTCAGGCAATCAAAGCGAAATTCTGAAGAAGAAAAAGCCTTTTATAGCTACTTTTTTTCAGCAAAATGTAACCAAATAGTGACCAAAAAATAACCAAACAGTCAACAAAAATTTGATTTTTCGAAGGGGGGATTTTTGGTAGTTTTCAGGGGGGGGGGCGGGGGACTGTAATTTTTGCGTAATTTTCTACAATCATTTTAAAGAATAATCAACTGAAACCAGCATAGGCGTCACTTACCATCAGATTATAGATGTAGCCAAAAACAGTCGGAGGTGAACCATAATTATTTGGGGGGAGGGGGGCTTCAGCCCAAAAAAGTCATTTTTAAATCAAAAAAACTTTTTTTAATCAAGCAAAACTTTTAAAATAGGGGGCATAAGACCCGAGCGAAGCAAGGGCAAAAATTTTGAGACTTTTTTTTTAATCGCAATTCTTACGTGAAAATTTGAATTTTTGCTTGAAATTGCGAAGAAAAAGTGACCTTTTGGACGCGAAGTGACAAAAAGTGACTCAAGTAAAAAGAAAATGACAAACGCCCGGAAAAAATTGTCCGCTTTGATGCCTGAACTAAATTCTAATGCTGCGCCCACACGATCCAATTTATTTGACAAATAAATTGGTCAAATCGATTTGAAGACCTGTCATCGCGTCCTCACGTTCAATAATCAGATTTGATGGAAACTGTA
>FIZT01009655.1:0-11083 GCA_900065295.1 Paracoccus marginatus
CCGAATTTGGTCAAAATCCAAGGTATGTTTTTTATTTCACTCCACCCTAATATATAGTCAGTTCTCATTCCCACTAAATGGATTTTTTCCCCAATTATATATGTATTAGATAAGGTAAACCAGCCAGTAGATGGTCATCAGCCAGTAGCTGGCCACTTGGGGGAAGAAATGTTTATAATTAAGCTTATGTTGCTCATAGGTTCATAAAACTTACACAAATTAATGCTAAAACACTTTTGTGCAATATTACAAAACAATTTTTTTTTTATGGCCACGTTAACCCGTGCCGCCGTGAGCGTGAAGTCACGTGACTTGACACTTCCTTCAATGTACCGCTACACCCCTAATTTTGATTTTAGGGGTAAAAGTTATAGAAGATATTTTGTAGAGGATGAAAATCTGAACAAAAAAAGTTATATTCATTTTTTGCCTATAGTCAAAATTGAAGGAGTTACGCGTTATCAAAAATGGAATGTGAAACAAAAATTCCATTGTTTCAGTTTTTGCTCAGATTTGAGGAAGTTTTTGACTTGAATATATTGTGTCATATATCGTTAGAAAGCGGTAGAAATCCTCTTTTCAATGAGCCTAAGAACGTTTGAATCGGTTCAACCTGCGATTTCTGACGATTTTTTGAAAAACGCTGAACTTTTGAATTTAAGCTCAACTTTCAAATATTTGTTACATTTTTTTCGGCGAACAACTAAGCTAGTTGGATTCAGGAGATTCGAATTAGGGGTAATCCACCATTGGTATCCTGTTACCTCTTAGTGTTCACAAAAATTCAATTTTTCCTTTACATGGTGGGTAGACTAAGATTTACATAAATTTTTGATAACGCGTAACGCCTTCAATTTTGACTATAGGTAAAAAATGAATATAACTTTTTTTGTTTAGATTTTCATCCTCTACAAAATATCTTCTATAACTTTTACCCCTAAAATCAAAATTAGGGGTGTAGCGGTGCATTGAAGGAAGTGTCAAGTCACGTGACTTCGCGCTCACGCCGGCACGGGTTAACGTGACTCGATTTGGTCGAAACATGACTCAAAGGTGTTAGAGGGATAAAAAGAAAAAATTTAGGGGGTATGCGAAAATTCTGGGTCACCCTACTGGACAGCGAACAATTGGTTCACATCACAGTCATAAAGGCTAGCGGTAAAACAGTTTTTTGTGATCTAAAGTACAACTTATCACAGCCCTCCACCAACTTCACTTGAATACCTATACCATTCTCGAAATGAACAATTTCGGACTTGGACAGAACATATAGATATATTTCAGTGTTTTTTTCCCTTTGATCTGTAGGTAGTTTTTTCTACATCTTATTCCTTTTCTTTTATATCATTACATGTACAAGATGTCCTCACTATAGATGCGTTTTTTGTTTCATTCAATTTCAGACACATAAATACCTAATTTAGCAATGTGAAAAGGTGGGTGAAACGCGTGTGAAATTGCAGGCTATTCGCATGTGAAATCGCGGACTACTTGCGAAAATCACCGAAATTTCGGTGATTTTTTCACTGATTCCAACTGAGAGAGTATGTTACAACAATTTCGAATTTTATCTGTAATTCGGACCCTGTTATTCGTCCAATTCCTTTCTTGGAATCGCCATCTGTTGACGATACATATATGTAGTATTTCCAAAGGCAATAATTTTTTTGCATCCCAAAGGCGAAATAAAGTACACTTTGCGTACCGGAATTAGTAAATTATATACCTATTTTTATGGCTTTCTCTCGATACAGCAACATATCCGATACAAGCTCTCGGTACAATATACTTACGCTTAATACATCCCTCTCTGGTCTCTCTCAATGCATAAAAATGGTATCGATTTGAAATCAAGATAAGCAAACGCATTGCGATGTACTCGTCGTCGTCCGTACGTAGACGTACCTCTCTATAATATACGTAAATGAACGTACAAAGAGGAGGGGAAAATAGGTAGGTACATTAGAATTTTCACGGTAATTTTTACATGTAACGAATTCGTCTGTTTTATTATTTTATCAAGATTTTTATCTAGTTTGCATTTACAAGTTACATTTAAATTTAACACGGATTCTCAATAAAAGCAGGCGACTGTTAATAACGTATCGGACATGTACTAGAATTAATAGCCGGTTAATTATTCGAGAGTTTCGCGGATTTATCGCCGTTATCAAGGTATAATTAATAGTTCATTGTTGACAAGGTATATAAGTAAACGGACGGAGAACGACGACACGCGGTAAGTACACCGTGCGAGTCGTCCAGTTGAGATTTTTTAATTACAGCTTACCTACGTACGCTAAGCAAGCCGTGGCGATGTGACGGACGAGCGGGACGGAGTGAGGGGGCGCCCGCGCCACACCATCTCGAAATGCCAATAAAATCAAATACGTCGATCTTATAATGCCATAGAAATCAGATATTCGCCGACGGGGGTTAGCCGTCGCACAGAGGCCGGCCAACGGTAGCATCTCGGGCTTGTGGACATGTCGCAATGCAAGTAGTCGTCTTGTCGAGTCGCGCCTGTTGCTCGCTATATGACCGTGGGAAACAAAAGATTTCAGTTTACTATATCTATACTGATACATTATTAATGTAACAGGTTTACATTGCAGTACAATAAATTGCACGTATATACGTTGGCCGTTTCATTTGTTGTAATTGTCCTTTGTATCATCTTCGTTGTCCTCGTTAGTATAACGTTTTTGCCCGCAAACCCAATGAATGCTAATAATATTATTAGTTCAAATTATTTTCCAACGAGACAGTCCCTCGTGTCCCCCTCCTGCCCAGCCGGATGCCATTCACAACGCAAACATACATCGTGTTATCGGCTCGCATATCGATTCTGATTTTATTGATTCGATATGATACGCGAATAGCGAGATTCTGCACACAGATAATACAGCGCCAGGCGACCCAGAAAATAGAGAGATTCTCGTGGTTGCATATAGCGTGTGCTGCTGGGCCGCTGATGAAGAGGAGGAGAAAGAAAAAAAGAAAAAGCAACCAGATTTACCATTTAGGAGGAGTCGCCGTTTTAGAATTTCGGTAAGGTCGTCTTATTCCTCGTATATTACGTGTCGAATTGAATAATCATTGTGTGGACAAACACGTGTTAGAGACTCGAGTGAAATGGCATTTTTCAGAATAAACAAGCCAATTAAGCCTGTTCTACATGTTGTATGCGTACAAAGGTATACACACGTACGTATAGTATATAATAAGAGACGATCGAAAATCCTACACGTTTGCTGCTTATCCGTGGCTCATTTAATAATTAACTTTTCACCCAGGCTGAGTATCCATTTAGCGTCTTAATTTAATAGGCGAACGCAAACGCACCGGACCACCCATCCGCAGACAAAATTTTTCTACACCTTTTAAGTAGATAATTCTGCGATAAAGAGATGCCGTATAAATTACCGCGCCAGTCTAACAACAAAATAAACGCCAATTAAAGTCAAATGTGAAATTAATGCCGCATAAATTTTAAATTCGTCGAATAATTGAATATCGAACCGCAGAGCTTTGTTTAGTGAAACCATAGGTACTCACACACACACACCGCTACTCTCCAGCTTGTTAGTCGACTACTCCTCGAGGAGAAGCAGAAAGGGTAAAAAAAAATCTGATCGATAACGGTAGCTATCAACGAAGCCGATACAGTACAGATAAGCGTAGTATACGTAAAATAGAAACAATTCACCCGCTGCCGAAGAGTACGTAGACGTACGTACGTATTACTTTTTTTTTTAAGGCGGCAAAAATATCGATGCTTATCTGCGGTGAGTTTGTGAGTCGCATCCGAGCGAGGGGCGAATCGATCGTAAATTTTGATAAAAAAATACCTCGCACACCTCGAACGAAGCTCAAAGCAAAGGCTTCGCTGGCTTAAGCAGGTGTAGACATGCAAATGGTTTTTATGGTATTTCCAGCCGAGAAATTATCGCATTTAATCGCCGAGCTATGAGATTGTGTAATTTTTTTATGTTTTTTAAAGTACCGTCCGGGTCGTACTCGTGGTACCGTATAGGCATTTCTTTTTTCAGCTTCGTTTTCAATGCGTGCGCGTATGACTGGCGATGCCGCAGAGATGGATCTCTCGGTCTTGTGTAGAGGTTCAAGGTGATGTGGACGCGGTGTTAATGTACTTCAACTCCAATAAAGCACTTTTAACCAGACGTAAATGAAAACACGCGAGATGATGGATGATTAGGGAGGGTGGTGAAGGGAAGAGAGAGAGAGTGAAGTGTGCTCGGGTTTGATGTGTATCGTGATGGTCGAATCAGTCGAAGATGTCAAATTTTTAAATTTTCTTTTTTTCCCCCGTATGTATTCTCTCAATTAGAATCAGTGAAAAATCACTGGGAAAAAGTCAGAATCGCACCCCAGACAAATCAGTGAAAAATCACTGAAATTTCGGGGAATTTTCACTGATTTTTCAGCCAATGTTACGAAAATTACTGAAAAATTAGTGAAAAATCACTGAAAAATTAGTGAAAATCACTGAAAAATTGGTGAAAAACAGTGAAAAATCAGTGAAAATTCTCCGAAATTTCAGTGATTATTCACTGATTTGCCTGTGGTGCAATTCTGAATTTTTTCCAGTGATTTTTCACTGATTCCAATTGAGAGAGTACTGTGTTTTTCAGGAAATAACTTTCAGTCTTCGAGGAATGCATATAAAGGGTCCACAGAAAGAACCAGGTAAGTTCAAAATTTTTCGATACCGAAATTTTGGTGTTTTTGGTTTTGTCTCACAGAGCACTATCCAAAAATACCAAAATCTCGAGTTCGAAAAATTTTGGACTTACCTGGTTCTTTACGCGAACCCTTGACGTTGTATGGGATAACGACGAAGAGTTTAATTGGTATATGTGCCAAGGGATCCGTACACAGTGCGAGAACGTAAAAATGGATTTGATCACTATATTGATCGAAAATTTAATTTCTATTCCGAATGAGGAAGGAAACCGCGATGTTTGTTCAAAATAAAATCATCTGAAAACAATTAATTCAATCTTTTTTTCAATAATTCTCCTCTAAATATCCTCGAATCGGCCGAAAGCGAATTTTCAAACCACGATGGCGCAACGTCAGGATAGTTTGGTCAAAGACAATTTGGAACGGTCAAGAAATGAGTTGGAAGATGGAGAAATTGGATTTTTGGAGGATGGTATGAGGTATGAAAGTGACACAGAGGACAGCCTCGTTGAAAGCGCTCGCAACTCAGACACAGATCAAAGTCTAGAACCAGAAGACTGCGATGACTCTGAACAAGAGCCAATGTTTGAACCGAAAACAAAAGCCATGCTTTTCCCGACAAGAACCAAGGTGTCAAGTCCAACGTGTCCGACTCAGACAGATGGATCCGGCTGAATTGAGAAGAATATAACCAAATTGGGTCGATCCAGGATCATACGGTGAGGGTCCGAGCGGAAAGAAATGTTAAAATCTCGATGGGTGAATTCGCCATGGTCATTCGACTAGGAGCGATCGGAGTGGATAAATTCGCCATGGTCATCCGACTAGGAGCGGTCGAAGAGTGAACCACTATCTTGGTGTTGAGCCAGGACTTTCTGTCTTGCTATACGACTGACCAGGACAGAAAAGCAGAAAACATATTGATGGCCGAAATTCATAACTAATTTTTGCAACCCCGATTCGCGCATTGGCAGAAAAAAAACTAGCTTATTTCTGCCATTTGTTCACTTTATGGCAATATTGGCAAAATGGTAGGAAAATTATATTTTTTCCCCGCTATTTTACCTAATTTCCTTATTGAGGCGACCTGCGAGTACATGTAGCCAAGTAAGTAAATAAACCCTCGAAAAATCATTAAGCTGCCACGACATCAACAAGTTACAAGTGGAAGTCTCGCATACGCGAAAAGGTTAATTACAATATTTGTATAGATATAGCGAGATGAAATACACTGAAAGGTGGGATCCTGTGGAGTGGACATCTAAACACCTCGATTAAAAAAGCACACATCGTGCGCTGGTGTAAGTCAACCTTGTCGAACCCAGCCAAAAGAGTGACTTTCAATTATAAACCCAACGGAGGAAAAAAACCAACCCCGCCGGCGTCCCCTCACTCTCCTACGCGAAATCACAAATTTAACGTGAAAGTCGTACATAATACACGGTATCGTTTCAGCATATAGGTACACGTATCATGTTCAACGTAATCGAATAAATTTGTAATTCTAGAAAAGCAATTTTTCTAGAAATTAATTACACGAGTTCGGGTATAAAACAACAGTAGCATTAAAACATTCTCGAAGATTACGATCAAATAAAAACAAAAATGGGAAAAAAATCATCGATGCGGAATAAAAGACGGTATATCTATAGGTATTTGTAATTGCGACCACTGCGACACCATCACAAATTCACGGTCGAGGAACCTGTTCCTCAGCAGTCGTTTTATATACAAATATCAAAAAAAAAAAATTAATTTCTTTTCGAACGTTAAGGTCTGCACCCGAGTGATGCAACTTTCCATTTCAATATGGGTGAAAAGATGTACACGTACGAAATCTCGATGGGCGTCTGCGACGTCAGCCCATACGTCGAATTTGAAGTTAAAAATTCGCGAACCGAGAAAAGTATTTCAACAATGCCGTTCAGGCTACCAATGAAGCGAAATGTAAGAAGCCAACGTTGATGAAAAAAAAACAACACCGCATTCGTGACTTGTGAGCTACCGATGATGTTATAGTCAGGCAAGTTCGGTCACGCTTATCGAGCGCACGCGAATCATTCGCCGTTCGGTACGATTCTTTTCAATTACTTGGGAAAAAGCGAGATGGAAAGAGGTTACGTATTACTGTGAAGACACCGACAAACGTATACTTGTCTGATGGTCAGTTCGAGCCGACAAGCGACCTGTAACTTTAGACACCTAGTTCACGTTTTTATCTCTTGGTCACATAGGCTTGCCATTGTTACACCGCTATCCCATTAGCGATTAATTAATCGTGCGAAAGGGAGGCGACTGAGATTACACGGGGTAAAACGCTACACAATTTTGGAAGAGGATTCCGTATAGCACACACGTGGACACCATACTAGAGTTGAGAAATGCTGCATCCCACCCAGAGCTTTCATCCACTCAAGATCTTAGAATACTAGTTAGAAATTCGGCCCACTACTGAATCACTTCGTCGAAATAAAAAGCCTCGCGCACACATTAATCTTAAAATTCTATAAATAGAATTTAAAATTCAAATAAGAAAAATTAAAATTAAAATTTTATTAATAAAAAAAATTAAAATTAATATAAATTTTAAATTTAATAAATTAATTAATGGAAGAAAAGATCGAAGAAAGGGTTCACAACAAATGTACCGGGTTTCCATTTTTTTTTTTTTAATTTATACGGTTTGTTGGTGACGAGAAACTAAAATTTGACGATTGTTGGATCATTCAAGTTCTCAAGAACGAATATGAAATTTTTTTACTCATTATACTATATGATGTGAAAATTTTTTTCAAATCTATACTCAATTTTAGAAAATTAGAAAATCAACTTTGAAAAGCTGAAAAATTCGCCGTTGATGGCTGGCAGTTATCGTTTGCATCATATTAACTCTCTCAATCTGGAATCAGTGAAAATCACTGCAAAAAAGTCAGAATCGCAGCACAGGGGAATCAGTGAAAAAATCACTGAAATTTTGGTGAATTTTCACTGATTTTCCAGTTATTTTTGTAAGATTTACTGAAAAATCAGTGAAAATTCACTGGAATTTCAGTGATTTTTTCACTGATTTCCCTGCGCTGCAATTCTGATTTTTTCCAGTGATTTTTCACTGATTCCAATTGAGAGAGTTTGTTTGTTCGTTTGTTTGGTGAAAAAAATTTGACTTTGAACATTTCCAAAGGCTTCAACGCTCAAGAATCAGAAACTACTTGAATCCCTAGTCGCTTAGTTTATTTCAGGCGTATATTGACTAGTAAGATAAGTTTTTTTTTCTCAAATCATCTTACAAAAATTCAAAAAAACTATTTGATACAGCGTTCTATTCAATTTTTCGAAGAAATCGTCTTCAAAAATTTTAAAAACAAGTAAATTTTCAAACATTGAAATTTCAATCGGTTGCCCAATCATTTACCAATGAAAAAGAGCTGCGAACACGTTCTTCCTTCTCCTCCCTCCCCCTCCGCACTCTCTAATTCGATTTCAAGAAAATTATAATTTATTAGAATACCGGGCTAGACGCTTGATTCATTACACAGGTCGGTTGTCGTCGAGATGGTTAGGACAACGTCTCCGAAACAGATTATTGACCACACGTTTAAAAAGCTACGCAACAATGTAACCGTATAGGTATTTTACAGAAGCTAAATTTCAACAACAAACTGGAATAACCATTAATTTTCACATCCGTATTGATAAATTCGCTAATAAATATTGGTTTTCGTCGGTGCTTGTCCTTTTTTTTTTTTTTTCGCTAAATGAATGGGATCGTTTAGCGTTCGACCGTGATCGTATAAATAACGCTAAATGGTATCTCATATCACTTATATGGGTTTATCACGCGACCTGCTAAACAACACGACGGCGCTGCTGTTTTAATTATTGAATATTTCTGAAATACTTCATTATAAGCAAGCGTATTACAAATATGCCATAATGACGCTTCGGGAACGAGATGGAAAAAAAAACAACGTAAATAAAATAACTTACTACAACCGTGAATTATCGTATATAATAGGCACGGACATTGAAAAAAATTCCTTTTGAGTAATGAAGTCATCATAGCGCGAAACAAGTATACATGGGTAGGTACGCGAGCGGTTGGTCAAATTAATGAATATCGACTAAACTAGAATATACGTGAAACTTTGCGTGCCCGATGATCGTTAAATAATTTTTATTTTTTCGAAATTAATAGCTCCAAAGTGGAGAGCAAAAGCAACACAGTAGTAATTTAAAAGAATTACACACGCTAAGCGGCGTAACAGATCAGCACAGCATCGAGTCCGGCCAGCTCACTAACGTATTTCGCCTAAAATATAGACGTTATTTATCAAAGATAAAATTTGATACGGTGTAAATGAAAAATTTCCAATCGCGAGCTTCAAATGTAGATATCGAGCAGCGCTCCAGCCATGAATACCCAAGTAGCCATCAACGCGTAACAACGTTTTCTAAAAATGAAAACAAGTCCGGCGACTAATTTAGAAGAAGTTATTGAAAAATTATGTTGCTTCGCAAATTACTCTTTTGAAAAAACGACGAGTTGAAAAAAAAAAAAAAAAATACATACTCGATCGATACGCGTTGGAAAGAAGACGATTTCCAATATGGAAAAGCATTATTCAACGTATATTGTAAATTGCTCGATCTTATTTACGCGGAATAAGCGGACGTGTGCGCGAATATAGGTATTAGGTACCTCAGAAGTTGGCAACCCGTACGGGTAGATATGCTCCTCCAACGCTATCCAACACCCATCGTCGTACCTATATAATGTGCAGATACGTAGACGTGTATGAAATGGACTTGGAAGGAAGTTGCAATGAAAAACCAGCTACTGACGTGTTTTTCATCTTATAACGTAGCAGGCAGGCCGAATGACACGGCGTAGACTGTGGAATCCATAAATTTTCCGAATCATTGCGACATTATTAATCTCGTCTCGGGTATTAGGAGAATTCTGTTACCGTTTTCGAGAAGAAAAATGTTACCGTTTCAAGTTAAGAATAAGGCAGGCGTACTGCTAACATTTGTCACTTTTTGCAACTAGTGTAATTTTTTACTCGACTGTGTCCAGTACTTAAACGCATTTTACTGGTAGCCGCATTATTCTCGAGTCAGCCGTGGTAAACGTGGTGCTGTATAACAGATAAAACGTTTAAACCCCTTATCAGATCTCCGAATCTTGAATATTTATAGGCTACGTTCGACCAGAAATCGTTGAAAATAAATTAAAAACGTTTTATATGTTCGTTTTATCGATTAATCTATCTTACTTTTTATCTTACTTTTAGTTGAAAATTTTAAACGGTAACCCAACACTTGTTTTCGTTTATGGCTGACTTTCATCTCAACCAAACGGTCTATTGATAAACGAGAACATTATAAGATTTCGGATTACCGCATTTTCAATCATTATTCTTACTTCTGTATAGGCCAGGCTTCGCCTTATAGACCGTTGTATATTATTTACTATACTTTATTGTATTTATACCTATACGCGCCATTCAGCGTTGAGTTGATTTCACCCCCTTACGCATGCTGTTCGTACTGCGCGAGCCGGACGCGGATCCGATAGATTAATTTTATTGATACGCGTGTACGTTCTTTGGTTTGTGTGAAATGCCACAGAGTAGAACGCTACCGGGATAACATCTTAGAAGATGGGACAGGTGTCCTTCATCTAAGCCGCTCTGGGCTATATGCGCAGATAAAGTGTTTATTTATTTTTTTGTTTTCGAAACCTTTATCGATTTTGATTCCCCCTTCCCCAGAAAATGAGGTACATTGATTGGTGATAAGGTTTATCGCGTAAAGGAATTTCGATTGACAGGAATTTCAAGGCGAATGGAATTTTTTTTTTCGAATTTTGATCGAGCTAAGGACGAGTTCTGCTTCAACAGGCAACTCATCTTCAATGCTTTTGTTTTTTCATTTTTTTTTTTCAAAATTCGACGCCCCCCCCTCCAAGTTTGTGAACCTGTGTGTTGTGATAATGGTGTCTATACTTTTAAGTAATTATTCAAGGTCATTAGAAGAAGAACCTGATGTATTTGACCGGTACATGAATAAAATTCAACGTATGGACTACCTGGACGTACATCCTCAAGTTTTCATGAAAACTCAAAAAATAAGCTGGAAAACTCTGGGAAGTAATATGGAAGATGTGTATGTAAGATGATAGAAAGATAAATCATACAATATATTTTCATGCTCACTACCAGTTTCTACACTAATCACGACTTTAGACTTCCATGCCAAGAAATCTATTTTTTGGCTTGCAATTTTTTTGTGCTCTCTCAATTGGCATCAGTGAAAAATCACTGAAAAACAGTCAGAATTGCACCAGTGAAAAAAATCACTGAAATTTCGGTGA
>FIZT01009663.1:0-15945 GCA_900065295.1 Paracoccus marginatus
GGGGTTCTTTTTACATGCTCTATCGATTTGTCTTGGTTTGGGGTCAAAAATTTTTTCCGAGTTCGGGTACCTACTTCCCTTGTTAGCGATTCCTCACAGCATTGTGGTACTCGGTAACAAATTCCTATTTAATTGAAAAACAAAACAAAACATGAAAAGACAATCGAAAATAACTGTCACATCTACCTTTATCGGATTAAAAGCACCCGCATCAGTCGTCGAGTAATAATCCGTGAAATACTCGAATTTATTCTCTCTAACGACGCAAAGTCATATACTTACCTAATATAATAATGCTCGCGTCTGGCACCATTTTCACAAAATTTGTCAATCGTGTTAATGTATTTTGTGAACTTTACGACGAAGTATGATTAGGTAGGTTAGGTACAAAAGGAGGAACGAAATGAGCGCATACGAGATCGTCGGCTCGTCGCTGCGTGTATAATAAAATTGTAAATGCACGAAGCGAACATTTACTGTGTAGGTAGTGTAGATACGCCATACTATAGTCGGTATAATGTTTGGAAAAGTTCATTATCCGCAGTCGACGAGGTGACGTTGGTATTTGAAAATTTATTAAAGGTTAAATACATCGTAGAAAATGGTCGAATTGGTGTAAAATATTCGAATTCAAGATACCTCTCTAATTCGTGATACATGCTGTTGTTTATAGTGGCGAAAAAGGCCAGGTATACCTATCTACTATGCTTAGTATACTGAGTATACCAACTCAACGTATACATATCTTGCAGGTACCTAAATAAACCATTTGGAAATCCATATTATATTTAAAAGTAATATATTATAGAAAAGGCAGAAAATGGTACTAATACCGTTCTAGTTATTCGGGTTTTACGATCAGTTCGTGAGATAAACTTTTTACTTCCGCCGCACCACTTTACAATCAAGTACTTTATTATAAGCATTGCTGAGAGGTAAAAAGTTACTTCGTAATAGGCACGCAAATACCATTGTACGCTATATTTTCGACTTATTTTAGATTTAAACACAAGAGTCGAGGTACTTATAAATTCCAGTATGTGTGTTTTTTGTTTTTTATTATTACATTCCACTTCAGTTTTCTTCAGCGTACGCGTAAGTACACGTCTGAAGAGATTTTTTTACCCTAGCTTTATGCACGTCAACCGAGCTAAAAATTTATTAACCGAATTAATTGTTATTTGTATTGAATTTGTGAGTTATACGACGGTCTTAGTAGGTAGATATTTGAATAAGAGCCATTAACCCTGTTCGAAAGTTAAGGTTTCTTTTTTGTTGAAATATTTCCTTTTTTCACGAATCGTGAACTGTAATAAGTAAACGTCGCTGAAAAGTTGCATTGTGCTTCAACGTGCATTTTATACTTCGAAAATTATTTACTTTTATGACTAATAAGTTATGGTAATTGCTACTCGTTTAAATAAGTTGATGAAAGTTGAAACTTTTTGCTACGAAATACAAATATAATAAGTTTGAAATTTTTCGTTAATTTGAAATTATGAAAAAAAATTGCAAGATTAAACTTTTTTGAATTATCAAATTGGTTCTATATTGCATTGTCAAGAAAAATAGACTAAATTTTTTTTTTAAATTACGAAATACGTAGGTAGGTATCGCTCAGAATATGAAAAAAAAAAAGGGTCATTCGAAGAAGAATATAAAAGACAAAAAAATTACTGCACAAAAATCGTCGTCCAATAACTCGACAATTTCATTTGCAATATAACTACCTCGGCAACAGCTGGTTTATTTAGAAGATAGAAATAAAAGCAGAAAAAACGAAGCTTTAAATTAACTTCACCGACTTTATGTCCGCGGAGAGAAAAGAAAGGCGATAGAAAAAGTGGAGAATAATTCCATTCGAGAGATACTTGTATTGTATTCTTTGCTGGCCTCAGGTTGTATTCGAAATAACCGAGTATACGAGCCGACGCTGGTAAAATGATTTAAATATAATTAACGACCATATCTCAGCTGTAGATTCCTGTCTGTGGGACCGAGAATATCTCTCTGCTCTCGATATACGTATAAGCGGGTTAGTTTGCAACTGTTGCATCGTCTCTTACCGTAGGTATAGCATAGCCTAACAGTAGGACGAGATCATAAGATTTAAGAAAGTGCTACGTATACAGGGAGGTATAAGTACGCGGTGTGGTTGTCGCGAGAAGCGCGAATAAAGAGGGTGCGAAACGAGCGCCGCGTCGCGAAAATAAAACACAGGAAATAAAATGAAAAAGAAATATACACCTGAGACGCCATATATCACGTCTGTACTGTATCTACGCCGTATACTTAGTATACATGCACATACATGCAATAGAAATCTAAAGTTTATAGTTATGGATTGTATCGGTATAGGAATTCGCCCGCCCCGACGCTCGGGATCAACGCTTTCCCTCGCTTTTATAAATCTTTCGAGTCGACGTAAAGAACATTACCTGATATCAATCAGAAAAGATGCAAATTTGTTAGTGCTCGGCGCGGTGTGCTACTGCGGTTGCGGTTTGATATTCCCTCTCTCCCAATCTCCTCGATACCTATTTCGGTGGTGTTCAGACAAAGTACCGAAATTATATCGAGACGAGTGATGCTGAGAAATTGACAAAGCGAGAGAGTATTTTTGTGACGTGCCGGGGCGCTTTTTGCACCTTTCTTTTTATATCCAGTTTCGTAATTGTTTTTTTGGCGAAAAGCGTCGCAAGTGGAGGTTTCGGTCGGATTTTCGCGAGAGGAAAAAGTTTTCTATTTTGTTCGTGTTGTGAGATTGTAACAATTTTTTTTTCATTTTTTATTAAATTACTGCACATTTAGAATACGATTTCTTCCAATTTTTTCAAAAGCAAATCTTGTAATTTTTTGCGAAAAATGTTTACATTTAGAAGGAAAAACGATGGTTATTGCTTTGAGTAGGTAATCAAATTTCTTGAAAATGACAATTCAAAAAAAAAAACTGATTTTTTTAAATAAGGGCTTCTTTGAGAAATGACAATTTTATTCAAAAATGGCAACTTTCGCTATTTTGTCAAAAAAATGATTTTTTTTCATCTAGAAATGCCATTTATGACTGTTTTTTTTCTTTTCAAATGAAAATTTTGTCAGAAGTGACAAATTGTCAAAATAAAACATTGTAAAAAATTGCAAAATTCGTTGAAAATTTCAGTTTTGTCAAAGGTGACAGTTCTGTTGATCGTCAAAAATTAAATTTAGTCAAAAGTTGAAATCAATCTAGAATATATGAAGGGTCCACGGAAAGAACCGAGAAAGTTCAAAATTTTTCGACATTGAAATTTTGGTATTTTTGGATTTGAATTGTAGAGTACTATCTTAAAATACCAAAATCTCGAGTTCGAAAAATTTTGGACTTACTCGGTTCTTTCCGTGAACCCTTCATACCTACATAATTTTGATGAAAAAAATCAATTTTGACCATTTAGCCGAAAAATGACTGTTTTTATGAAGAAATGTCATTTATTACAATTTTTTTATCATTTTTTAAAAAATAAGTAACAGTTCTGCCAAAAGTGACGATTTCGTCTAAAAAAATTCTAAAAAATTGAAATTCTGTTGAAAATGTTACTTTTGTCAAAAATTGAATCAAATCAAAAATATCATTCTGTCAAAAATTCTTCCTTCAAGCAAGCATTTTTTTGATTTTTTTTTTTCATTGACAATTTTTCAAAAAACGAGTAGATATATTGGTAAATAATTTTTTTTTCTTCAAAAAATGAAAATTCTGTCCACAAATGGCAACTTTGGCTGTTTTGTCAATTTTTCATCGAGAAATGTCATATTACATTTTTTAAAAAAAAATTACCTACAACTTTATCAAAAGTGATTACCTACATTGTTAAAGAAATTACCATTGCGTATCAGAATAATTTTTTTAATTTTTACTTTTTTAAATTACTCACCGCACTTTTAAAGAACGTCAATTTCTCAATAAAATGATCATATAATTTTTGCATAAATGTGATGTTTTTTTCCAAGAGTGACCAATGAAACATTTTGTCAACTAATCAATATTTTGTGAAATTGGTATGACAATTTTGTTTAAAAATTAACTTTTTTGAATTGCCAATTTTTCCAAAATGGCACTTGCTTTCAAACACTCGAAATTTTTTCAAGAAAAATACGTATTTTGAAATTTGTATTCTACACTCGTAGACGACCTTGTAAAAATTACTATGTTTGAGAAATGTGCCAGCAGAAGCATTTCAGCCTACTTCAGCTATTTCAACAAATACCCGAAAAAAGGATACACGTCCGTATACTTTTTAACGAAGGTTATATTTACCGAAAATATTAAAACTCGAATCGATGTTTGATAATTTGTAAAATTTGAACAACTCCTGCAAAAAGGTAGGTCTACTAGGTATCGCTTTGAAGCTGGCAGTATTGCGTGAAGAGAGCCGCAAACGGAAAAGAACACTTAACGAACACATATCTACTCTACACACACTAAAAACTGGATAGCATATTTTAACCAGGTAAATGTTTCCCTAAGGAATAGAAGAAACGAATATAGCGCAAGATTGGAGGTACATAGGTTCTGTGCGTTACCATCTTAGCGTAATTTTATTAGTATTTGTATTAAGGGTGAATTTTTGAAACGCCAAGCGAGAGGCTAGGCCTCGACGTGGGAGTAAGGCGAGTTGGAGGGAGTAATCGAAATATATCGCGGAATATATATGATATACGGATTAGCCTTTGGATTATTCCGGGTAAAAACGTTATTGCGAGATTCTGACCTGCGGCTGTGCTTCGCTCTGTTTACAGGCCCTACGTTCTCGTACCGCTGACGCCGGCCATGCTGATACCGAGTCCAAGCAACCAAATCAAATTTCTTGGCTGGATTTATATTTTGTTGTTGTTCGTACCGATTGAGCACCATATGGCGAATGCGTTTCACATAAGTAAGTTATGCACCCCATAAACCTATTATACTCTTCTCTATGTACTACTCGCGGTGCGCTATGCTGCTATTTTTTCTCTCTCTCGCACCTAAGAAATTTTTCCTCAACGTTATGAGGTTTTTTTTTTTAAAAAAAAAAGTCCAGTTGATCACACAGTTTTCCTCTTACTCTATTTCAACTTGCATGCTGTAAAGGTGATGAGAAACATATGCGTTATATGTAGGTTTCAACTGGCGGTGCTTCGTTTGCAATATTCCGCCAAGTTTCTGCGGCCAGCCGCCACCGCGATGAGTTTGTCGATGCGGTTTTCAGCCTGAATGAGTTTGCCGAGTATGAAAACGAGGAGGTGCGAGAGAGGGTAGGCATACCTACGTATGCAAGTATATATATGCATAAAAATATGCCGACGATTTTTTCCACGTTGGACGAGTTGTGCTCCACTTTACGTCAACTTGTCTGAAAGTTTGAATTATAAATTGCCCTCAGTTCAACGACCACCGATGCCTCAGCCCTGTTTTCTTGCGGCTCTTTGAAACTAAGGTCGATATTGTGCGATCCATGGTGTGGTTTGGTGGGAAATGTAGCTATTGTAAAAACTTAACCAAAGCGTTTTTTGGCTAAAATCGTTATTTTTTGAGATATTTGAGAAAAACCAAATTTTTTGGAGAGAGGGGTTGAAATAAATATTTTAAACGGGAATTGGGTTCAAATCTTGAAAAATTCACTAGCTAGAATGCTGAGATTTGTACCCACATATTTTTTCATTTTTTGAAAAAAATTTCACAGTTTCTCAGACCCAGAAGTTTTAAGGTGTTCTGCGCCAGGAGTCATTTGTGAAGGGTAAATACTTGTACAAAACGAGCATTATGACTATTTTTAGCGCAAAACCGTTATTTTTGAGATATTTGAGGAAACCTACATTGAGGGGGGCGTGTATAACAGTCAAAGTTTCAACATAAATGGGGTTCAAATCTTGAGAAATTCACAAGCTGGAATGTCGGAATGTGTGTTCACACATTTTTTCACTTTTTTTTGAAAAAATTTTACAGTTTCCCAGAACTAGAACTTTTGAGATGTTCTGCGCCAGGAGCAACCTGTGAAGGGTAAACACGTATACAAAACGATTGCTATGATTATTGTGACTATATTTTGATTATTTTGTTCATCAATAGCCTCTTTTAATTGGAATAACAAAACGAAGAGTAATAAAGCTAAAAAGCACATCGCGTAAAATGTCATCAATACGTATTGTAAACTTCCATGCATACCGCACGTAGGTAACTAATAAATCCTTCAACAAGAAAACTTCGCGGATTATCGACGTCGTTAATTCGTGGTTATTTTTACTTACCATTTCCGCATACGTAGGTACTCAAACGCGAACCTATCACGAAATTTTAAAATAAAGCAGCCGAGCCAGCGCTTATGGAGTACCCGGTGCGGTACCGTGACACGCTACCAAACCTATCGAAGCAGCCAGTTCGACGTTGTCGGCACCAGCGCAAGAGGCATATACAGGCGAGCGCATCTGATACACGTTTTAATTAAATTAGTCACCCACATGGAAGTCTCCTTGAAGTTGATTAAATGCTGAAAGTTAATAAACGCTAAACTGCGAAATATTATTGCTTTCGTTTAGAATTTACTTTAAAATCATAATTAAGCGTACGTGTAGTAGTCTAATACTTGAACTTCTTCGAGAAGAAGGCGTGCCGAATTAATTTATTAACTTTTCTCGTAAAACCATCGAAATTGCGAGCATCCGGTGGGTATTAATTAAGTTTTCAAAATATATTAAAGCATGAAAGATGCGACTGTACGGGTTGCAATGTATGGTTTTTATTTCATTCGTCGTGTCTACGCTTTAATTTCTCGTTTAACCGATCGTGCACCGTATAATTTGGCAGGCTCAGGCATGAATTTTCAAGATGTTCGTAGCTTTAATTCGCGTCGCTTTGAGGTGAAGCGCAATTGCCGACGAACGAGGAATAAGTAATTTTAATTAAGTGATCCAATCGAGCGGTGACCTTTTTGGAGATTTTTATTACGAAGTGAAATCGATGCGGTGATTATTCGAAGCGGCGTTGCCAAATGTAAATTTTTCGTTTCATTTTGCCTGTCTTTTCCCCCTCAAATTTTATTACTTTTGCCAAATTTGATCTAAACCAGAATTGGGGATGCTAAGATTTTTGAAAAATTTTACGATGACGTCTGATCTGCAAAACATTGGATTTTTGCGACGCGACGTTGCCAATAATAGATTTTGCGCATCAAATTAAACCAGCGATACCTAATCGCATTGATGAGCGTTGTATTAATAGAATTCTCGCATTCATCGTCATCCGGATACACCTAACCTAACATGCGAAGCTCGTACTCGGTATACGAATAAATAATCGAAACGTCTCAGTTACCAGGTCTATATTTTTGCCTAATTGACAGGTGTTTCATTTACGAACACGAACAGTAAGTTCAACGCTAATCGATTAACATGTTTCGGTCGTTTGCTCGTCAACGTGAAAAATGAATTAAACTATACCTACGAGCGCATGATAGGCACACGATTGTAAAAAAGGAGCCATGTATTCTTATTAGTTATTCATCGGTAAAACAGCGCCATTAATCGAACCATCACCCTAACCTTTTCGTCAAAGTGCCATCCTATTCATTGTGCCGAGCCTGCCTCGTTTTTAATCGTATCGACATCCGTATACACGTACCGACCGACCAATATAAGTTACGGTAGGGCGTGAATTATCGAATCTTGTTTATACTTAACCTTTGAATACGAATGGGAAAACTTAGGCCACTGGGTCAAATAGCAATTTACCCAGCTTGAAATAACATTCGATACTAGTCGGTTAATATGGGAAGATACGCGTAGCACCTTGGCAATGGTCCAGTCTCGTGAAAGTTTTGGAGTCGGGCCTGCGAAACTGAAAAGTGCTCGTATACGCGAGCTTCTTTTGTAATGAGTTTTTACCGCGAACTTACTTTATGGTACACCGTAGACCGTACTACTATCTATTCGCTATAAGTATAATGATGGTTTCCACACTGTTACACCGACGAGTTTTTAATGCGCTTAGCGAAAACTTTCGCAGCTTTCGAGTGCTGATTTCAGAATTGTGAATGTTTGATTTCCTTTCACATACGGAACGAATAACTTCGCCGGAGATATGTTCGGCGAAAGGATTAAGGGGCTTGGGAATTCGCTGTACCCGCTACATACCTACTGAGCGAAATTATATGCCCTTGTGTGTATTCTTCGGATTGTAAAAATATAGGGCAAGGTCTCCATTCCATTGCAGAGTCAGCTAGGTATGTCGTAATGGATTATTTTGATCGAGCATTGTGTGCGAAAAATTATGCAAGGTGAATGCATACCCTATGCTGCCTCATCCACCTTCCATAAAGCTACAGATCCGTTATTAAAAAATAATTCAGAGAAATTTTCCTATCCTTGATAGATATCGCTACGCTGACCACTTTGTTTTCAAAGTAGGTACCGATAAGGAATTCCTTTTTAAAGAATTTTCATGAAATAAAATAAATGTTAATAAAATATTTACGAATATTTTTTCAACACTCTACTAAAAAAAAAATTTATAGGTATATTGTAAACCTGCGAAAATAAAAGTCCCTATTATTCGAAAACTTCGATAGTTGAGGGAGAGAGAAAGAGAGAGAAAAACGATTATTCTCAGCGTTGTTTATCCGCGTACTATAGCTAGTTTACATAAACGTTTGAATTTTTTTTGTACTACCTTTCGTCGAACAACATTCTTCGGTAAATATTCGCACGATTGCTTTCACAACTTTTTAGGTTTAAAATTTTACCAATTCTCATCTGAAGTCGAGAATCGTAACGATGGTGCGTGTGCGGGTGCGATGAAAACGCAATGGAATATTTTCGCAACGAAGAGCGAAACAAACATTAAAAAGTTGCGCGAAAGAGAAAAAATTCGTTCAATCAAAAACGTCAACCGGTAAATTCGGAAGAGGAAACGCCGTCTCATCACTTTCGACTGCTGCTTCCTCAGTTATTACCCTCTATACCTACTCGAGACGGCTGAAACTTTTCAAAAAATCGTCGCCAAAGCCGGCTTAAAATTTCATATTAAAATTGAACATCAACTTATGACAACGTAATAACGATAAAGTCAATCACAATGTTCTCTTTGGATGAATACCCGCTGCCGGTTTTTATAAGAAAAATACCAGCCAATTTTGCCGATAAAACTGCACGCAAATTTTTCCCCTCTAATCCGGCCAGATTATCGGGGCCTACGACTATAAAAATTGAGAAAACTGAGGTGATAGAAGTGGGTTCTTTTCTGAACGTGTCATCGAGAAGATTGGTCTATTTTTTGCCGATGGTGTAGGGGGGTTTTGGAAGGATGTCTGGTTCGTTGAATTAAGGGTGAGATCAATTTTTGCGGTGGTGTACTATTTTATTTTTTGAAATAAACAGGATTAATAAATGAGGTGGGTTTTTTGAGAATTTTGCAAATTTAATTTTTGCAAAATTTTACATGATTTCATTGATTTAATTTTAAAGGTTTTTGAATTTAATTTTGGCAATTTTTACTGAATTTTGAAACTTAATTTTTTGCATATATTTTGAAACTAAATTTTTAGTAAAAATCAAAATGTAATTTTTTTGCAATTTCATTTTTTAAATTTTTTATTCAATCGAAAAAGTTTGCAAAATTTAAATTTTTTGAAAGCAAATTTATTTTTGAAAATTTTTTAGATTTGGATATTCAAATATTTTTATGAAAATTTTGGTAAATTTTAATTTTTCTTGAAATTTGATTTTTGTAAAAATTTCAAGATCCGATTCTGCTTTCGTTTTTGTTGTTAATTTACCAATTTTTTGTGAAAGTTCAATTTTTGCATATTTTTTCCATTCCAGAAATTTACAAAATTGAGTTTTTTTTTAGATTTTTCTGATTCACATGCAATAAAATTTTTTTTGACTTCGATTTTTGAGAAAAAAAAATTCATTCAATTTTTGCATATTTTTCCCATTCCAGAAATTTACAAAGTTCTTGCAGATTTCTACAAAAATTTCAAAAATTTTCAAAGTTTTGTGATTTTTGCAAAAGTGATAGTGCAACTTTTTTGAATTTTCACAAAAAATTTTCACATTTTTTATGTTTGATTTTTTTTTCAATTTTGAAAAGTTTATGAAAATTTTTAGAAATTGTGAGAAATGAATTTCTAACTTTCATTTATGTATTTTTTTCAAAAATTTCAAAATATTTTCAAATTGTGATTTTTTCAAAAATTTTGAAGTTCCAAGGATTACAAAAATTCTAGATCATTTAAAAAAGCTATTGCCACTTCAGTAAATCTTTTTTTTGAATAAGGTACCTAATAAATAATGGTAAATAAGGTTACTTGGTGAGAACAAGTCAATATTAATCCTATTCTGTATCGTCATCTCCATTCACAATACCTTCTTGGCTTTTTGTTTACCGCCAATGAGTCTTCTGTTGTAAAACCAAACAACTTCTGGTAAAATACGTACATACTCGTACATACTTCGGCGAAGAATTTCAATTCATAACTCTCCTGTTTAAGCATGTACATAGCATTGGCCTACTAAGGGAACATTCCGCATACACCACCAATGTCTATAGCTATGCGAGATAGAGTTCGATTCATTGTACACCACCAACGTATCCGGAATTGTAATTTATTTCCGGTTTACGTGTACGGTGTGTTTGCGTATTCATGGTGTACTTCAACCAGCTTGATTGGTTTTCGTGTACATAAAAGAAAATTTTATTTAGAGACACGGTCGATTTTACATAAGAGACAAAATTACGCCGGTTTTTATTCTCCGCGCGCAATTATTCGAACAACACAGCGGCCGGAGTAGCCGAGATTTTGAGGCCGAAGCTATACCATAGCAAAATACGACCCACATTGGCCTTTTTTTTCTTTCACAAAAACGTGGCACACGAGACAAGAAATTAGGTAAAGAAAAATGCTTTATTACGCATCGAGTGAAAAGAATTTTTTAGCGGTGCGGTCATAAGAGATTTGTCATAAGAGGGTTCTTTTCCAGTTACTTTTAACCAAGTGAAGCCTTTTCATATGTAAATAGGATTTTGATGGGAATGCGAGAGTTTATGAATATCACAGCGTTCCAGGTAGCGTTCAAGGTACACCTACTACCTACCCTATATGTATATTATAGTTTCCCATACTGAAATAGATTTTCATTGCGGGTTTTTTACCAGCTCGAGTAGTACCTACTCATGCCGCATCAATGAAGAATTCTTCAACCAAGTAAACAATATTTATCGCTTGAGACGAGCTGGACCAGTCCAGGTTGGCAGTTTAATTCAAAAAACTTGTTATCGAGTTCTAAATCAATACTTCGAACCGTTTCGTGCAATTATTTTCTTTTTTCGGATTCGACTTTTCGATCGAGGCTAGAATCTCGCTACGGTGAAGGAAAAGGCGCATCGAATTTTTGAGGATTACAACTTTACCTAATCCTTTTTCCGACTTGATGGATTATTCGACCGAAATTCAAAATTAACTCGCCTTTTTGCGTGTTTCATAAATATAATTCGCAGTACGATTGCGATTTTTATTTGATGTACTTACCTCTCTTTCGACAGAAAATCTTTTAAATTGTTTCGAATTTTCAAACCCCTCATAAACGAATCACGATATTATGACGTGAAAAATTATGCATCAATTTTTGCGCCGATCATTGCGCGAGATAACGGGCGATAAACACGTGTCTAGAATTAGTCTTCATGAATATTAACTCGTTCTTTAAAGTAAGATTTCAGCCGTGATGAGCATTTTCGCACCCTTTCTGAATCATTTCCGTTTTTAAAGTAACCCGAACGAAAACATTCGGCATTGGTTTTCTATCTATCTATCACATTCATTGTTCGATGATCGAATAGAAAAAGGTTGTAGGGGAGATTATATCGCTGGAAATACATGCCGGAAATGGCGAACTCCTTCGAGTCGGTGTCCGTCGAATAAGCGGTAGTGTGCTGGGCGGATTTCGTGTATCGACGTTGATATCATCATTTTGACTTCTCGTTTGCTGATGTATAAATTATCTTGTTAATTAATGCAAGGCCACGCTGGGTTGTTTCCATTTCGTCGATTTTGTTCCTGGTAGCGTAATACTGGTGCAAATAACAAAATAATGTTAAAAATTGACCATTATTTGGAAACTGGCCAATTTTTCAAGATTGACAGAATCTTTAAAATAGAAAAAAATTGAGGGATTGACAAAATTTTCAAAATTTAATAAATTGGCTGAATTTTTGACGCAATTAAAATTTTTAAAATTGATAGATTTTTTCAAGTTTGAAAAATTTCAGAGTAAATGAAAATGTTTGGAATTGTTTCAAATTTCTGAAGTGGGCTAAATTCTTGGAAAAGAAGAAATTTTTCAAATTGTCAAATTTTCAGCTTTGCCTAAATTTCAAAAATAGGTGGTATTTTTAGGATCAGAAAATTTAAAAAAAAAATTAAAAATCCTTAAAATTAACAGGATTTTGAAAATTTCAATTTTTGAAAAAATTTGAAATTTTTGCAAATATTTCAACAGTTTTCAAAATTGCAATTTTTTGAATTTTTGAAGAACAATTTCGATTTTCTCCAATTTTCTAAAAGTGTGCAAAATCAATTTTTCAATTTTTTTAAAAATTTGTTGAGATTGAAAAATTTTTGGAAATTGGGAGAATTTAAGAAATCTACAAATTGGCACAAAATTGCAAAATTTTTATAATATAGAAAATTATCCTAACTTTTAAAATAAACAAAACCCTGGAAGTTTGGGAACTTTTTCAAAAATTTCAAAATTTTTAAAATTGATACGGTGTACCATTGTACAAAGAATACAGCAGAGTGATAATGGTGTTTCGGCCCTCGACAGGAATTTCATCAAAATCTACTCCAAAAAGTCCGTCATCTTATGAGAAAATGTTTTCATAAAAGTTTTGGACCTTCAGCGTTTTCCCCGTCTGATTGGAAATAATTTTCAAATTTTGTTCTCGCCAACTGCCAAGTCAAAAAAAAAAGCAAGAAAAATTGAAAACCATTCGAAAATCATCCCCGCCGGAAAATTTGGCGAAACCCATTCTTCCTAACAAATTCAAAAACAAATTACATTCGAGTTAAAAATGGCGCGCCATTTTTAAAAGGTTCGAGAAAACACGACGAACTGTTTTAAACGACTCGGTAATTGAATAACGTGATGAAAAATTGGCATGAACTTTAAGAAGAAGGAACAATTTTCACGTCATATTACGATGAACAGGTGATTGCAAAATAGCATGCTAACCGACCATTAGTCGAGTCTATCAAGATTAGGAAACAAATCGATAAAATATAAAACAACCCCTTTCATCTTCGGTTTAACTACCTATAACAGCGAACCTATTAGTTTTATCAGATGTATACGTATACCATAACTATGACCGGAGAAGAAGACGGAAGAAAAAACCCTCGGCTAGTTATAGGAACAAACATCTAAGACCCGAAACATTTCACGTTTTCGTTGAAAATATAAAATATCCGAGCGAATAGGCGAAAAGGCTGGGTATAAGCAACGTGCGACATTGGCCAAATAATTAAGAAGTTCGTGTTAATTTAACGAGTTAGATAATTTATACGGAAGAAAATACTACCTCCTTGGCCTACTTGGGGCCTTGGTGCGGTGATATTTATGGCCGAGGATAAATCATCGAGTAATGCGAAAAAAATAACCAAAATATGAAACCTATTGCCGGGCCACGGAAAAGGTCGCCAGTCGCCGCAACGGCGTTAATGGCTCGAGCAGCTTTTTTGGCATTATTCGGACGCGAAATTATAAACGATTAGGTTATAAAAGCGGCCGCCAACAGTCGGCCAGAGAGAATTAAAGCCGTCCGAAATACCGGCTAAATGTTTATTCAAGCCAATACGCAGTCGATCGTTCGACAATATAATCTAATCAAGATATTTCCAAACGTAATATTGTAATTATCCGGCGACGTAAATGCGCCATTATTGAAAAAACATCAAATTAGGTATGTAGATACTCGAAACAGGTCGAAAAATTTCTCATTAGCGAGGATTTTCGTGCAAGTAGTATCTACGTCGTCCTAGGCGAAAATGGTGACGAGGGAAAACGACCCGTGTGTTTTTCTACTCGGCCTGGCGAAAAAAAACACACAAGAATTAGAAGAGCTACCGTTGACAGATTTAACGATACCATTGAAAGGATTTTTTCGGTTATTTTTTTTACACCATATTTGGCTTTTCCAGCCGTTCGTTTTTTTCCATTTCGACTTTTTTTTTCCTATCTCCTGTATAGCCAATAATCAACAGACGAACGTTGCGAGGATTATGGTTTTTTTCCTCGAAATGTACCGAAATGTTCTTACGTCTGTCAAAACACCAACGTTAACGTTTTCCAAAGCGTACGGATTTGGCGAAATCTTTTATCGATAACGTTTATGTCATCGGCGCATTACCACTTATTTCAACAAACCATACGTGAAACAAAGTCCGCCGATTCGTGATTCGTACCGCTCGTCGTGAAACTTCCGCGTCAATGTTCGTAACATTATAATGACGATTGACGAATATAACTCGAAGGACACGTCGCAGTCGTTTCTGATCGACAAAGTTAAACGAAACGACATCGATGATACGTATTTATACGAGAATAAACCAAGGTATTACAGCGAATACCTACGTGTATAGTTATATAAATCGAAGTCACGCATATTCGTAATTATGAGAATATATTTCTTTCGCTTGTTTCCTTTTTCTTTTTCTGTTTTCTTTTAGATGCGTGTAAGTCGTAAGGTATAGAAAATATATGCAACGTGATCGTGTTTATATTACCCTTAAATACTTTTTTGTTGAGAATATATGTATGTACCATGAATTTGACAAAGTGAAGCATTGCTTCGACCTGAGTAAATAAAAACCGCCATCGTCGGTTTCCAACACGGCAGTGAAAAAGAAAAAATACCGAAATGCACGCTTCGCTGTTTAAATGCCGCTTGCTTATTTCGAAAAAGAATCCAATCCCTTGACATTTTTATAGTATGATTTGTTATCACGCGAGATACACGGAATACGCTCAACGCGACCGACGTTATTTTACTTGAACTGATAGGAGAAGTAGTGACACTGAGGTTGGGTACATTGTGAAATTTTGGAGAAAAAAATCAAAACAAAAAACGAGAAAACTTCTGGTTATTTCTTCAATTCTTCTCTTTCTTTTTTTCTCAATTTTCTAATGAGATGAAATTATCGCCAAAGAGGAGTTTTGAAGAAAAAAATCATGAAATTGCTGCAAAAGCTTTTTTTTGCAATAATTTCATCTACTCAGGTAAAAAGGGAAAAAAATTTCAAAAATACCGCAAAAATTTTGTGATTTCTTAGTTTCACTGATTTTCTTGAAATCTGTGTCTTGCAGAAATTTCATGATTTGCTCAAAAATGCAAATACCTATGGTTTCCAAGATTTCATGATTTTCAAAGAAAATTTCATAATTTTATAAATTGCAGAAATACCTATTATAATTTCATGAATTCATAATTTTTTGAACTTAATTCATATTTTTTTTAAATATCAAAGAATTTTACAATATTCTTCAGAATAGGTACATATTTTGAGAAAATTATTGCGAAAATTTTATTATTTTCATGATTTTCATAAAATTTATGTTTTTCTAAAATCTCATATTGTCATATTTTGCAACAAATCTCACGATTTTCTTCGAAATTCAGGTTCTGCAAACTTTCTTTAATTTCTGCAGTTTTCAGAAATTTTATAATTTTGACAATTTTTTTGAAATGAATCCCAGATTCGGATTCTGCGGGTTGAATTACCTCCATCCAGACACGTTTCACGATCATTTTGGCAAAACTTGAGAAATTCGATTTTTTGAATTATTTTTTGTTTCGGAAAATCGCGTTCGTCGTAGGCGAATTTTTTAATTTTTCAAAATTTAATTCGCTGGAGAAAATGGTCGTCCCGAACCGGC
>FIZT01009665.1:0-12769 GCA_900065295.1 Paracoccus marginatus
CGCAAATAAGGGTTTCTCACACCATTTTGATTGGCTAAAAAACACAAAAAACAGTGTTTTTTCAAAAGGAGGTGCACTTTGAGGACCTCCTGCTCCCCTTCCCTTGCACCTAGGGGGCTCAAATTTTTTTTCGAATGTCCCCCACTCAAAGTAAACTACCCCACCAAATTTGGTCAAAATCCGAGGTATGTTTTTCATTTCACTCCACCCTAGTGTACATATATTTTGGATCCACCTTCAGTCCTACACCTTCGTAGGTATCTGTTCTTTTCATAATTTTTTTGCGGCAGTATTTCTAGATGATATGGACAGCGTGGCCAGAGTCTACTACCTAATGCCACCACGAAAAATGAACGCGATTAATTCTACTCGCGCTTTGTAATTTTTTCCATTTCGCCACACGTGTTTTCATCTCTCTTTCGTAATTTGCGTCGCTGCCCGAGTGAAATATATCCACTTCACTTGGAACTTGACCTTTGGTTGGAAATCTCCAGCGGATAGTTGTTTCTTTTGCTTGTACAACGTATATTTGGATGCGCGAAGAGAAAAGTAGCGCGGTTTAAAATTTATACACGCGCTACCATTTGTCATCGTGGTTTAGACTTGGGGTGATTTACGTCTAGGGAGGGTATACATCTACGTGAAATTAATGAAGTGTAATTTTCTCGATTTTTGTTGACTGGCTATCGCTGTGAACCTGTGATGCAAACGGGCATTTCGATCAATTTTCATTAATTTTTGAATGGTTCGATACGCCGATTGCGGTGGGGTAAAATGAAAAAATTAAAAATTGAATCAACTGGAATTGAATTTATTGCATTTTAAAAAATCGAAAAATGAGAAATCATTAGAATCAAAGTAAAAATGAAAAAAAATTAAAATCAAATCAAGTCTATAAAAAAAAGTTTGAACAAATAGAAAATAAAAGAAACTTGTTAAAAAATCATCAAAAATCATCAAAAATTGGAAAAGCAAAAAAATTGAAAAAAAATTAAAATAAGTGTTTGGAACAAAAATTGAAAAAACAAACCAACAACGCAAGAATGAAATCGAAAATTAAGGAAAAAAATTGAAAAATTGAATCAAGTTGAAAAAAGGGAAAAATAGAGCACAAAAATAGAAACGAAATCGAGCTCGAGTTGAACATAAGAAAAAATCAAAATTGAATAAAAAGTTTAAAAAATGAACAAAAGAATGAGTGAACAGTCCAGAACATGAACAAAATTGAAAATCGAAGAAAAAAAGTGCAAAATGAAGTCAAGTTCTCAAAATATAAAAAACTTAACTACTTGAAACAGAAAAAATTCAAATTAAGTCGAATTTAAATTAAAAACTTTTTTTTTCAAAAATCGAATCGATTCGAAATCACCTCAAAAAATCTGCCCCTATTCTCAGTCATTTATCTACCCCTTCTTCAGCGAATTTTAGCAACCCCTTAGTTGGACGACTCGTTCATCACCAACATACAGAGCAAGAGAGGCAGGCCTTCAAGCAAATGGGGAAAAATTGTTAGCATTTTTGCAACATATTTTTACACAGATGCCAGATTAATTATTTATAGCCTCTCGCTCTTTTTCTTCCGTGTTCGGCTTTGTTTTAATTTTAGTTAACTTAACGACGGAAATTTACAGACCGGCGGGGGCGCAGACGTACTACCGACCTCCAGTCTTCCCTTTCACCTCAACCTTCTCCAGGTTAAAAACTCAGCGCGCAACACTCGGAGAAATGCGCTATGCTCGCGTATTTTTACGAGCTAGCCAACGCATCAGCCGTGGGCGATGGTATTGTACAATTCGCAGCATAAGTTATCTCGTAGAAAATGACCTGCTGTCAGAGTTAACCTCTTCTCCCCTCTCGGAGACGGACACGAACAGAAAGATCTCTCAAAGTAAAGGGGCAAGAGAAATGAATGAAAACAACTTCGGACGATGAAAAATTAAAACTTCCCATCGACCTCGTCTCGACGAGTTTTTTTTCCCCCTAGTTCAACGCGCCTTCAACCTTTCTCCGCTTCGTTCGCGTAGAATGTCTAGAAATACCGAGGGTCAATATTGACCGTCGACACTTACAGACGTACCTACTCGACTCAGCCCCCTTTCTTCCTTCGCAAATAGAAATCGCCGTCGAGAAATCAGATTTACGTCACTGTTTTCCCGTCAAATTTACGCTCCCACGTAAGCGTAGGCATACGCATATGTGGACTGGGTAAGACGGGCTGATCTCGGAGGTATTCGAATTTACTCGTTTATATACGTAGCATGGAGAAAAACGGACAAGCGAACTGTCAACGAGCACGTCGATGTGACAGAAATTGAAACATTTGTGTATGAATACGAACTTCCATGCACACGTATCGAGAGAAAAATAACGCCACCGAACTAATCCGAGCGTTTCAAACAAACTATATAATTTGCATGTCGTCCAACGGTCATCTATCGCGTACGAACAACCGTCTAAACAACTATACACTTTGAAAATACTTATAACACGGGAGAAAGAGAGAGAAAAAACAAAGTCAATTTTGATCAAACAGACGAAAATAAAAAAAATATTACAGTACGATTTCTCAAAACGAAAAACTTATAAATAAGAACGTCACTCAATACATCGAGAACATTTTGACAGTAGAATACCCAATCGAGGCGAATCTGTCGGCCGGAACACCATTAGGGAAGAGACGACGTTTGATCGGCGATACGAATTTTTTAAACTTGCGTCGAAAGCGGGACAGAGTGCGCAGGGAAGACTCGTAGTAAAAGTAATTAATGCACGTTTAACGCGCCATCCGATCGAGACCGGCCCGAAGAAATTAGATCGAGTGCTATCAATTTAAGCCTTCTCTCCGTCCAAGTATCAGGGTTTTTGCTTTGGCTGGCGCGTCGCGTAAATTGCATGTTAACTCGGGCAACGATAAATTATTTCCATCGCAAGTTTGTTTTTTTTTCCTTCATTCAATCGCTGCAGTGTTCTCTCCTTTCACCTTCATTCGATACAAAATTAATCCAAAAACGCGACGTTCGAAAGAAGGTGAAAATGCGACGACGAAAAAAAGGGAGATGAAAAAGATTTCACGCTGAAAAATTTTCAAAAATACAATAAAAATATTAAGAATGCTAAAAAATTGAAAATTGTCACTATTACTTCTTTTTTTTTTCAAGAAAAATATTCAAAAACATCGAGTTGAAAAATACCGACGAGACGATAATTGATTTTCGCTTCGAACCGTTCGTCATCTTCCTTTTTTTACGATTATTATTTTACACGAAAGATTAGCTCAGCGCGGTGGCAATTTACATCTGCTTGTTTTTCTTCCTCATCATACATCCGAGCACAGTGCTCACTGTTTGCACGTCGAACGAAAGTATTGAGAAAGACGACATACGATCGACGTAAAATAGTAGTACGACTACATACATACATATCGAATATTGTCTAAAACGTTTTTACGTTTTATTTTTCTTATGCCATACGAGAGAGAAGTTCCCTTCGACGAAGACGATCAAAGAAATATACACACATATACATATAAGGAGATGAGCAAGTGGGACGGGAGCTAGAGAAGACGAGAGTGGAACAATAGTATGCATCCAATATACTGTGTAATGCTTTGAATACGCCATGCCATTCCACCGCGTCTACCGTGTACTTGTAGGTACATACGTAGACGTACATTCGTTCGTTTCGTATACGACGACAACGACGAAACGACGGTATGTTTTATTGGTGTAATTTTTCTCGTTTTTATGACGTATGAAAAATTGATGACGTCGCGCGAATAGTCAACCCTTTCTCTCCACTTCACAAGCTACTACATATGATATGTGTTTTCGATCGTTCAGTACAGCTCAATAACGCAAGGTGCGAGCCATGGACAGATGGGAAATGAAATGCTCGAAAATTGACGACAAAATGAAAACACGAACTTATTTTTTCACAAAATCATTCGCGAACATTTCGTTCCTTTCGGAGTCGATCCACTCGAGAACGATTCATTTCGAGCCAAATCGTTCACGAACGTTTCGTTCATTTTGAATCCAATCATTCATGAGCAGTTCATTCATCCATTTTTAATCAAATCACCAAGGAACGAATTACCGGAGATGAAACCATTCGGGAACGATTCATGCCAAATTTATTCGTTCTTCAATGATTCGTTATTCTTGAATCAAATCACTCTGCAAAAATTCATTTAGAACCGAATCATTCGTGAACGACTCAATCAGAACCAAATCGTTCGCGAACGACTCGTTCATTTTGAATCGAATCATTCGCGAACGACTCGTTCATTTTGAATCGATTCGTTCGTTTTGAATTGAATCATTCGTGAATGACTTTTTTGAAACCAAGAATCGTTCGCGAACGACTAATCTCAAGTCAAATCGTTCGCGAACGATTCGTTCATTTTGAATCGAATCACTCATGAACGACTCATTTTGAGACAAATCGTTCGCGAACGCTTCGTTTATTTCGAATCGAATCACACATGAACGACTCGTAATGAAACAAATCGTTCGCGAACGATTCGTTCATTCTGATTCGAATCATTCACGAACGAATCCCTCGGAATAAAATCATTCCAGAAGGATTCGTCAATTTTGAATCGAATCATTCGTGAATGATTCATATTGAATCGAATCTTCCGCAAACGATTCGTTTATTTAAAACAGAAACGTCTGTGAACGACTCATTTAGCACAAAATTTCCCTCGAACGATCCGTCCACGTTGAATCAAAGCATTTGTAAACGATTCGAACAACGTTTCCCCTCGATTCGAACGAAACTCCCCTTCCAAAAATCCTACAATCGCCCATAGGCACTAAAATTTCATTCCGAGCGATAAAAATATTATCCAGAATCGATACACGTTTTTCACGGCCGAGCCAACTTTTTCTTGATAATACACTTTCGCCATATTCGAACTGCTCACTCTGCAGCTGGAAAGCTGATCTCGTCGGCACGCCACACGCCGCCGCCGCGCCGGTACCATCATCGCTCAAACATCCGCCCACCTGCGGTACACTCATTACAGGAGCACGTCGGAATCGACTTCGGCTTTTCATTACTTATTAGGCTATCATTATTCGAACGCTATTTTCGCATCTTCGTTGCGAAAGTTTTAATTAAACGATTAAACTTTACGCGTATACCTATACACATACTGGTTTTAAGGTTCCTTTGTTCTTGGTCTCTAAAGTTTATTATCGGTGTTATTGTTTTAGTCGACGACGAGGGCGAAGGGAGGGGCGAGGGGTTTCGGCGGCGCGGCTAGTACCGCCCTCATACTGTTGCTATTAGTGTAAGTATAGAAGAGACGACCATTCAGACCTTGTGCAACGCGGCAGCCTTCCAGCTATACACGTACAGCACAAATAGAGAGTGAGAGGCATAGAGGTATACGAGTAATATTTCATCGAACAGTTTTCCGCTTCCGTTCGTTCGCTGCATGGTACGATTTTCCGTTCAAATCATTCAAAAACGGTTTATCTATTTCTACGTACTACCTAAACTACACCAGCAGCTAGGCTAATAAATGACGGTATTTTGGTCGCTGTTGATGCTGTGTCGTGATTCGTTTTCATACACATACCCACGCCACGTGTGCTGGTCAGGAAACTCTAAACTCTGTCCGGTGAGTTCCTCGCACACCTACACGGTACGCAGTACCTACGTCGCTATGTCCGGAAAAATCATCGATATCGATACCAAATGCGCATAATACGTTGTGCGATTTGCAAATTTCTCGCACGCGCCTTTTTTTAAATGGACGATTTCGTTTAATGCGTCGCTTCGTTCACCGATAAACTGCGCACATTCCGCGTTCGAATTATTCATTCAACAGTTTTCCGCAATTATCATTTTTTTTTCTGTTGCAGATTCTTCGTCTCCGGCATCGTCGTACGCCGATCGCCAGCCAAACGACGCACCAAGCAGGATGACTTGATGCTGCACGTTGGCCTTACCCGCAAGACGACGGCGCCCGTCGACCAGCCCCATGCGACCAGCTCGCCTCTGAGTAGCCAACGCCAGTCAGCGGAATTGGCTCGCGATGAGACGACGCCCGCGTGCCGCTCCCGAGTCGTCAGTCGTTACACCTTGGCCAGCTGCAGCCGCTGCAGCCGTCGTCGTCGTCGTCGCGCTCGCCCTCACCCCGACCCAGCTGCACGCTCCGAAATATGATCGCGTTTGAGCAGCTGCTGCAGACGCCGCCCTCCGCCAGCTTCTTGTTAACCTCGACCAGCCTAGACGCCGGTACATCGTTCGCAGACACTCAACTCAGGCCATTCTTCCACAACAACGCCACGCACAGCGGTCTCTACATCGAGCATCCGGACGATCGGCCCAACTTGACTAGTATTTTCGACGACGAGCCGCCACCGCCGCCGCCGCTGCCGGATTTCCGAGAGGACGAGGCGCCGTCGTCTACGGCGTCGCATCTACCTCGTTGGTGGGCTCTGTCCGCTTTCGTGCTGGTGCTCGGCACAGCGGCCGGAAACGTTTTAGTTTGCTTGGCCATCTACTGGGAGAGGCGTTTGCAAAACGTTACCAATTATTTTCTAATGTCGCTGGCCATCACCGATCTGATGGTAGCCGTGTTGGTAATGCCCATGGGTATACTGGCTCTAGTACAAGGTAATTCTTATCCATCTCTCTATACGCCTATAGTCTACCTATATACGCGAACCTACTCGTGTAATTTATACAATAATGCGTGTTTTCGCAAATCCTTTTCCACTCTACTACACACCTCCTTCTTTCCGGTACCTACGTTGAAAATAAACCTTGTCGTTTTGAATTATTTCTGCCATATTTTTTTCTTCTCGCTTTATTTCGCAACACTCTTTGCTCCGCCACTGGCCCCAGCCGCATACACGTGCCCGACGCGGCAATGACTTCGTTTCGAGGCGAAAGGGCGAAAAACGTAGGAAACATCTACCTGCGTCGCTCAGTCGCTCGTTTGCGTTTATATCTTCGATACACGACCGTCATTTATTTTCGTCACTACCGGTCGGCCTCTTCGTGGCCGTTTCAAACGACTACGAACGAAAAAAGCAGCTACCCAGAGAGAAAGAGAGAGAGAGGACCTGCGAAAAGAAAACCGATTACCGTCTATGTGTGTCGCGTTATTTACGTAATGGCGTTGTTTTTCTTCCTTTTCGAGAGCATTCTCGCCGCTCAAAGCTCGTCGTATTTTTCTTCCTTTCCTCGCGAACACACACTTCGCCATCGCAGGCAATCCTCCCCGAAACACTCGGGCTTATTTTTCCATCTCACCTTCGCGTCTTTCGAAAAATTCATCGATTTTTTTTCACCCCTCCACCTCTGCTCCGTCACAAAGCCAGCTCTTTCGTAAAAACACCATTTCCAAGTCGCGTCACCTCGATACGCGTATAGATAAGAGTGAAACTCCGCCAAAGCTCTCTCTCTCTCTCTCTCCCTACTTATAACACAACGCCAACGAGATGAATGATAAAAGTATGATTTCGATTGCGCGCCTAACAACGACGAACGCAACGTAGCGCGCTACTTACAACGAAGACGATGACGAGCGCCGAAGAACGAGATAGCCAGCGGCAGGGTGCAAAATTTCACGCCCCAGCGTAATAATTTCAATTTCCTATCGTAATACTGCGATAATATCGAGTTATATTTCTATTTGCCAGCGTTAAAACGTATATACACGTCGTGTTCTGGTGTAGTCTGCCCTTCCGTTTCGCGTCGTAATAAACGATCGGCTATAAATAATTTAACGCCCGGTACTTAGCCGTCGTAATCTGTACGAAGAAAATTCTTCACCAGCTTTCTACGCGTATAGGTGCGTCCTCCTCTTCGTCGCCGCTCCTTATTATATCCTCTTTCTATTACTTTCGACACTCGTTCGTTCGTAAAGGTCGTTCTCGTCTTCACTTCGCTCCGCTTGGCTCAAAATTTTTTTTTTCGAACGAGGAGATTATTTTTTCAGAAGGCAGGGGTGAAGGGGCAGGTCACGAGTTCGAGCAGATTCGTTGTATCTACACTTTTCTACCAATCTTCGAGGGTAAAAAGAGTGGAACAAAATTGAAAAAATTGAATTTGAAAATAAAAGTCGTAAAATTGTGTAAAAATTGGGGGGGAAATTGAAAAAAATTAAAATCATAAAAATATTGAAAAATTGAACCCAAATCAAACACGATCTTTCTTCAAATTAAAAATTATTGAAAAAAAAAGTCGAAAAAATAGCCAACAGGGTAACTCATTTTCCTCCCAACTCTCACCTCGTACTTATCACTTTCCATCTCACGTACTCCTCCTCCCCTCCAATCGGTAAACATCCGTCTCAAATTACACAAAGAAAGAGAAACAAAACCAGAGAAGAGGGATGGCTGAAAACCCCCACCATCAGCAAAGGAAAAAAACACCCCAACACGACACGACATCTTCTCGACCATTTCGGGATCAGTGACGAAACCCCTCGCTCGCCTTTCCAAGTTTCGGCATCACGTTCGCGTGAAACTGTATAGGTAGCGAAGGAAGACACGTAGGCAGCTCGGGCGAAACTTTGGTAACGAGCGATTAAATTTCATTCGGAATTAGTTCAACTTTTTCGGTGCGCAAAAAAATAAAGAGGCTGCTTTACATGCACTCGAGACCGAGATTCTAGACTGCGCCCGAACCGTCGCTCTCTAATATAGTGCGAATTTAAACATAAAACTCTCGTTTGAAAAAAAAAGCAAAACTAAATAATAAACTCGATCGCAATTAGAGTAAAGTTACGGCGTATAACCTTTTCGTTAGGGAAGTTTTTTTCTCCTTTTCGAGAGCTTTTTTCTTTCTATGTAATATCGCGAGCAACAAATTCATTTGTGTAAACTCGGCGCGATAAAGTTGACGTCTCGCGCTGCTCTCGCCAGTAGGTACGTGCGGCGAGCGAGGGGTCATAAAAATATACCTACGTCTTCTATCGTGTGGTCTCAGCACTCCCACTCGTACTTGCCTCAAAGATTCTTCGTGTATTGTACCATGAATAGAGTTTTTATTTGAAAAAAACGTAAAAAGCAATTCGACAGTGGCGAAGTTCACTTCTCGTCAAGTCACCTTTAGTCGCCGTTGCCTGACGCGTTGTACTATGAACTAGAATAGGTAACCCTGGAGGGCGGAATTTTCTGCCGCACCAAGTTTCGACATTTTTTCCCCATCATCTTCGCCTCGACAGGTACCTTGTTAACTTTAGGTTAAATGAGAAGCGCGACGGAAATCCTCTCACCGCGACCTCGTCACCAAGAAACGCGTACCTAGTTAACGCACGTTAACGAAAATAATCCCGCATAATTTCGCCCATCTTTCAGGTATCGGGTCAATAAGCTTTCCGCCAAGTTTGGAATTTACTTCCCTTTGAGCGAAAAAAAAATGCCAAACAAACGACAAAAACGATGAAAAAACAAACTTTCTCTAAAATACAACCCGCCTATGCTTCGAGCCTGCATCTTTCTCCTTTCTGATCCATTTTTTGTTCGTGAAGAAACCTCGGCGAATTTATCATTTCGTATCGAAACGACCGGAGTATGGCTTTCGAGGCCTTCGATTTTGTTCGTAATTTTTTTACGAGTTTCCCTCGCTGGTCTGGTGGGGCAATCGTCGTTATTTTCGCCCTAACTCGCCGCAGAGTGAGAAGTGGGCCAAAGGTTTCAACTTTCAACGCTCACATCTCAAGATTGGTTAGGTCCAAGATGAATCTGTACGAGCAATTCGGTGCCACCATGCAAAAATCTAAAAAAATCACCTCGAATATTTTTTTTTTGAATGAAAGATCATAGAGAGCTAAACTTGATTATTTCCATTTATACAAATTTTTAAATTTTGAATTTTCTAGTTTTCACTAAAATTTTGTTTTGTTTGAATTTTTTATTTTCAAAAAATTTTCAGTTTTCAAAAGATTTCGATTTTCAAAAAATTGCAATTTTCAAAAAATTTACAATTTCCAACAAATTTTCAATTTTGTAAAATTTTTAATTTTTACATAATTTTCTATTTCGCTATCTATGTTTGATTTTTGGGGGGGGGGGGGGGTTGAGAAATTTTTTTCAAATTGTAAAAAATTAAACTTTCGAGTGATGCATAAATTTAAAAATAAAATCGAAAAAAAAAATCGGAAACTCATCCCACAGCAGCAGTCTGAGCTCCACACCTTCTTTCAATCGCCATAAACGACTGCAAAATAATGCGATTTTTTCAATAATTTTTCGCTTCTTTCGAGCCAAGGTTAAAAATTACACGACGACGAAGAGCTAGGTACGCGAGAAAGATTTTCCCCAATTCCTACCCCCCGAACTCTCTTCTCCTCCACGTGAGAGAAAAAAATTCTCCCAAGAAAAAGAGAAAGCTTTACCGCGCACACACTTCAGGTAACGTAGGTAGTATACCTACGTAGAAGAGGGAGAACCGGTGTAACTCAGAAAAAGAGACTTATATTATACAAAGGACTAAACACGGCGAGAAAATGAAGCTAAAGCCTCTATCTTTCTATTTCACTTTATAAAACTCGGCGAAAAACTTACTTACCTATACCTGCTTAGCTGTCGACGTCGCACTCCAAGTTTATACTTAAACGAACCGAACAGCGTCGAATGTTAACAAAATGCTTCACTTCGCGCCACGTCGCGTCGCGACAAATTTTAAATACGACAACTTTTCAGAGTCGAACTTTTCAGCCTATTTTTTTTTTTTTCACAGCCTTTCTTATTTATTTTTTTTTCACCACTTTGTCGCGTCACTAAGCTCGCATCTCAGGTACCTTTCTTCTCTTCTTTTTTCTTCCCTCTTGCTGCTGTAAAATGCCATTTTAAAGGAGAACACGATCGTTTTATACTGAAATTCGAAAGTTCACAAAACGTCAAATCGTATCGACTGCCAGACAAATCGTACAAAGGATTTGTGACTGGAAAAAAAAATCATAAAAATTTTTCTAAGGCTATTTTGAAAATTCTATATTTTTTGGAAAAAATAGATTTCATTTTCGACAGCTTTTATCTCCCTCCTCCCCCCAAAAAAGGGGGAAAAATTGAAGAATCCTAAAACCTACATAGAATCAAAAAATAGGCCAAATTGAAGAAAAAAAAAATTGGGAACGAAAAAAATTTTCACCGACCGACATCGCAGGTCAGGTCTGATCGTCATCGACGTCACCTCGTCTGTCGCAGCATTTACTGCATATAGCTCAAGGTACAGACAAATTTATTAACATTTAAAAGCGGCATTTAAGTCGGTTCAGGGCGTTCTTTTGGATTTTAATTTTATTAAGGTCGATGCGCCGGATGGTTCGAAAGCACAGCCACGAACGGTGCGGGCCACGAAGCGCAGGTTGGAAAATAGACGAAAGCACGGCATGGCATGGCATGGCAGATTGAAACGGTGGCTGGCGAACATTCGAAGGGGGTGTCTGGCAACGCTTAGCGTACGCTCGCTGGTGTGGGAAAAAAATTGCATCTGATTAATTGCCTTAGTTTGTAATTATATTTGAAACGTTGCCGGGCTCGGGGGATGAACTGCGGTAAGAAAAGAAATTTTGATAGATGAGTTTTGCGTGCTTCACTCCGCACAATGTACGCACACTACCGTACAACAACGCGCCGCTCGTCGAGGTAGTGGTGAATGTACGTACGTAATTCTTAAGCCGGCGAAATGTTTAAATTTACATCGGGACGATTACGCGCGCCACTCGCCCGCACCCCGCAACCCGGCCCCCGAAGCTTCGCGTCGCGTTTACATTAAATATTATGTAAAAGCTATTATACACTCGCGTAAGCTTAATTTATTAGCAAACAAAAGACAGCGTAATTTTTACAGCCTGCAATCGTGTTGCCGGGCTAGCGCTTCGAAAAACGTCGAAAGCGATACGCTCGCCTCCTGGCGCACAACCCGGCCATAATTTCGCGACACTATTTTCGTATTCTATACGACCCCGGACGGCTTCGGGGTGGCAAAGAAGTATAAATGCAGGCTACCTATACATACATTTTCAAACATTCGAACATATTGAGCGAAGAGAAAAATATGCCGAAGTAACACACTCACACACTGTAAGCCTTTCTCAACTCGAGCGCTGATAGAAGTGGAAAACGCATCTTACTCGACATATTTGATATTAGGTACGTACGTACGTATAGAAGAACGACGACGAAGCACGAGGCACAGAGTGGCTGGCAGGCACTCGCACACTTGGTCGAAACGTGTTTCGGATGTTTGATTCTTCTTTTGGCGGAGCGAAATAGGCGCAAAACGGTTCCGCTCTTGCCCCTCGCTCATCCTTTTTTTTCCTTTTCACATTTGGCAGATCTTTTAATAAAACTCAAGTACCGAGTCGCGAGAAACAATCCGAGCATATAGTCGAATCTACTTCGTGGCAGTTTATTTTCCAGTCGGGCGAGAAAAAAGCAGAAGCTGAGACGCAACAAGGCATGGTAAAGTTTTTTAATGAAAATTGTCGTTCTTGTTCGTTCGTAACTTTTTTTCTCTCGGATATACGTACGTATATATACGTTAAGATATAGAAGTCACAAGCATTATACACTTTTCAATTGTGAAAATTTCCAATTTTCAGAACACACTTGCGAATTAGATTTTCATTTTTTCGGATTCAGATACTTTTTAAAACCGGAAAATCTAGAGATGTAAGGAAATTTTGGAAATTTTCGTGTTTCCACCGTAAGTGGATGAAATTCATTATACGAAGTCATTATGGGGGGTAAACATGTTTTTAGTTGAGTTTTTCACGTTTTCATTGTTTCATGCTTCT